>JBAFWW010045408.1:0-42797 GCA_036873685.1 Agapornis canus
TGATCTTAAGGTCCTTTCCAACCCTAACTATTCTATGATTCCATGATTCTATGAATTGTGAGTAGATGTGCTTGCAAGTAGTCTGTTCTCATACCGATCTATGTTCTGCAGCACTGCTGTAGTGTAATTATTTTTGGAAAATGACTGCTACCTGAAAAATTTTACATTCATCTCTCCATAAAGGATACCTTTTCCTTTTAAAGAATCATCAAGAATACAGGTCAACAACTTATTCTAGAGATACTAAAGGCTGGAGAAGTGGACTGGTACCTCTGGCAATTGCTCTCAATGGCTTTGTGAGAAGACAAAATATATGTCTGTGATTTTGTAGTATTTAATCCCAATACTTCAGTTCAGCTGCTTAAAGGAATCTCTGACTAGACAGTCTTTGCTTGACCTTTCCTTCATGGATCTCATTTCATTGCTTTTTTTCTCCTGCCTTTTACCTTTATTCTCTTCTTTGCTATTTGTATTACCTCTCTTCCCAGAATTTGATAGACACTGCCCCTGGGGGTCTTCTGAGAAGCCTGGGAAGGGAAAGAAATGTTTGAGAGCCATTCTGCAGCATATTTAAAACAGAGCTGGGGAAGCCACTGAAGAATCCCTGCACTCATTTGGTTTTAGCTTTGAATGCTTAGTTAAGCTTGTTGTTTCTTCAAGTTGCTTGAGCTCAAAGGAGCAACAAAAGTGATTAAAAGGATAGAAAATTAAGAATTACTTTTCTAAAACAGATGTTGGCATAGGTTTCTGGAAAAAACTCAGTCTTGCTATTTCCCAAACCCATGAGGAGTGGCTGAAGGAACCTTACTCATTCACAGGCTCTAATTATGAGTGCAATTACATATTGATTGAATGGTTGAGATAGGGTTATGTGTGTCTGTTCCTCTCATTTAAAGGCTCATGTTAGACTAGTCTACAAGCAAGCTTCCCATTGACTTTAATTTCCCCTCCCCCCTACTCTGAGGAAATAATACATCTTATAGTATATTGGGTTATTTTGGCAACAGGCTAACTCAGGTACAGAATAAGTCTGACCCTGCAGCCCTTATGTAAGGGAGTTCTGGAGTCTCAAAAAGGACCCCTTATTTTGCAAGCAATCAAATCCTTATCTGCATTTTTGGACACGGTATCAATGCAGCCATAAAGCTGAGCAGTTCAAAGATTGTAAATGAGGACATGCAGTTGCCTGATTTCTTTCTTCTGTCAACACAAAATTGAAAGAGTAAGTCCAGTGGGAACACATTATATATGCACATAGATGTAGCAAAAAGCTTAGGCATACTAATACATTTCTCATGTATTTGAAATGTTATGCCCCTTACTGGAGACTACTGAAGTCTTCGATTAAGAGAGCCTGGAGCAGAAGACGAGACATCCCAAAAGAACTGTAAAATCCCCTGTGATATGTTGCAAAACTGAGAAGAAAAAATTGTAACTCAAGGCAGAGAACATTCCATTTTCTCTGGGGATTTGTGAAGGAATGAACGAGGAACAGTAGTTAAGAGCCTCAGTCTGCTTCGCTATACACTCCATGGGTTATCCATGTGTTGAGATGAGTGTCTCTCTGTAGCCACAAAACACCAGTAAGAGGTGAATTCTGACATGTTCATTAAAAAATATTTGGCATAGCAATTTTTGTTACATCTGGGGAAAAGTAAAACATGGCATCTTTAATGCCAAATCTTTACATCCTATTTCTAGACAAGTTCTCCCTGATTGCATTGGCAAGTCTAAAAGATCCCTTACTTTCACACTAAGACTGCTGGGTGTGTAAGTAATTAAGTTCTATTAGTCATTCAGTTTTCTAAGATGGCCAAGGACTCATTAAATAGGTAATATGTTCCTCATGACTTTTTTCTTTTGTTGTCATTTATGACATGGTTTTGATGTTATTATGAGAATTTGGCTTATTGTCTCCTGCTTTATCACACCTTATGTTATTACCCTCCTGACTTCATCCCTGCATAACTCACTCTTACTGCAGTGCTGTCTATGAGGATGAAGATCCAGGTGTTTAATATATGCATCCTATCCAAAAATCAACAACTGGTCTCTATCTCCCTATTAAAGAAAGTCGTCAGCAATCCAGCACATTCTTACATCAAAGGAAAAACTCTTATTTGGAAAATGTTCAAGCAGAAAACTATTTAGGTAGAACAAAAAATAATGTAATCATTAGTGACATTTTTTTATGAAGCCACAATATGTAGCTAGTATATATTTTAATTAATATGCATGGCTTTTTGTTTCTGTGGTTACTCAGTCCTTCACACCAATAATGTGGGGTGAACTAGACCTGAGTCCTTGCATGTATAAGGAATCTGGTATGAATCCTTGCATATTTCCAAATGCATTACCACAACATGCTCAAATGCCACAAGGAAATCATTAGACCTACCCATACTGTCTGCGTGGCAGAGCACTGTGGCTGTCTTCAAGACCAAATTCACTGTCTGTGCAGACAATGAACCTGAAAACATGGCCCCAGATATGATTGGGCAGTGCCTAGTGGAACATGTAAACTCTTGTGTGCCTGAGCACCCAAAGTGAGTTAACACAACACTGGCATATCCAGGCAGGCTGGCTGGCTGGCTGGCTGGCTGGCTGCAGGTGTCCACAAGTCACCCACATCAGCAAGAGAGGCAGGTTGGTGCCTGCTCACAGCCACTCCCCAGACTGCTTTTTAGAGAGGTGTGAGCGCAGCTGCAAGGGGTGATTCATTGCTGCTGCTGTTCAGTTTATCATTGACACAGTATCATGTGGGGGGGCAGGGAGGAGCTGCTGGTAGCATGAAGAATGAAACTGATGTTATCAGAATGATGAGGAAAAATGAATAAAGTAATAAGCACATAGCACCTGTGTTTTGTAGTGATGAAAAGGGGGAATCATGCAGCATGAGGAGTTATGAAACTCAGTATGACAAGAGACACTGCGCATCTGTACAGGGAAAAATGATTAGCACTCGACTAGGTGCATGGTGTTTTGCACCAAGAGAAGCCAGTTCATTAAGATCCCATTAAAAAAGGCACTCAAACTGTAAAGTATCACTTAACAAGCCCCTTAGTGGGGTTAACACTATAAGGAAAAACATAGTAAGTGACAGGGGAGGTCACCTTTGTCGTGTTTGTTCAGCCTTGGCTTGGCAGGCCACAAATGAAGTGGGTTTTGTATGATGTATTTTTTATATGTCTTGAACATGTAGAAGTGTCATCTGAAGAGTCTTCAGTATAATCACCCAGGCCCATCTGTGCCCTTCTGCCATCACCTCTGGTACTGTTCTTATCATGGCTTGTACCAAGGGGAGTCAAGGGAATTCTTCAGACGTATGTCATTTTCCCTGGTTTCATGGAAAAAGAAACATAAGTCCCTCTATTATAAAAAGATGAATTGAGTGAACTTTTTGTTCTCGGAAATATATCAAAACATGTATTCAAACAATGTAATCACCAGAAGGCTGTAGGATAGTAAGTAATTAGCAGGATGAGCTTATAAGGAACAAGTGATGTAGGACTAACCTTATTTCCTTCTGTGACATAGTAATTGGCCATGTGGATACAGGAGAAATAGTAAATGGCCTACCTTAATTTGGTCTTAGATGATATAAGCAACTTGGGGATATATGGTAAAGGAGATCTAATAACCTAATAATAATGTTATAGTGGAAAGCTACAGCTCTGCCTAAGTACAGCAGTTACTGTGTTTTACTCAAATCCAGCTAATCCAGAGATCCCCCTCTCAGTTGAACATAACCCTTCTCAAGGTGTGTTTTTATGATTAAAATTAAAAAAAAAAAACCAAACAAACCTAAAGCAGCAGGAATGGAATTTAGACCTAACTGATGATGTGAAGGCAAGCAACCTGTACTGTGAATATGTATTTAAAAGCTTATGTTGAATGTACATTGATGTGTGAAAACTGAACCTAGACATTGCCTTCAAAAACGTGTCATTGACTAAGTGTTTTTGCACAGCAAGAATAAGTTTCTGCTCAAAGGGTTTCCAAACTAAATAAATAAGAAAGAAAAGGGGTGGAAGTGTGCTGGGAAATGAGTATGTTCAAGATTTTGTAGCCAGGGAACTGGAAATACTATCAGTAGCATTTCTGAGTCCCAGACCAGTGACTCAGTGAAGCACATTGCCTGAGGAAACCTAAGTTTCACATACTTCAAGAAGTATTTCTTGAAGGTCGAACTGCCTCTGGTTTGCTCATAGTATTTGTTTTGTTAATTTCAAAAGGCTACTCATATGAATACAGTGAAGGCAGTTTAGCCCTAGAATTTTCTAATCTTTCATTTATTTATCCTTTCTTCAGTTGATGATGGGTCGGCAGCTCTTCCTCATAAAGATATCTCATGAAGTCTTCACCAGACTCTTCTCGCTTTTCTCTTTCTTTGTTCTCCCTTTACAATGTCTATTCTGTTTAAGTAATTACATCAAGTTTCTTGTGACAGAGAAATCTCTCTTCTTTATTACAGAACATCTCTCCGTGTTACTGTGTCTCTACAAATAGTCCTTTTCCATTACTAGTATTGTTTCCTTCTGTTGAATTCAGTATGTTTCAGATTATTTTTCCCCAACATATTAGCTTATAAAATAGGTTCTTTGTACAGATCCCTGTTTTTCAAAGGATTACTAATCTGTTTTTCAAAGGATTAATATATCTCCATTTATTTTAATTCACAATTCAAAAATGATGGCTTTTTTTCTGGGTCCTTTGATGGAATTGAGTACGTAAATCTGTGATCTGCATAGTCATAGATCATGAAAACCTCAACAGAATCATTAATATTTGTCTTTTGCTGAAAATAAGGTCACTAAGCAACATCTACATTGCTCAAATTATGTGTATTATTATTGAGTAACACTGCTACGTTACTCAAAGTAAGTACACATTACTAAGAATTTCACCCATGAAGTCTGCAGCACATCTGCTTCTGTAAAGCTTTTATAATGCCATGGAAAACAAAATACAGGGCTCAAAACCATGACTGTAGTGACCTGGAGAAGAAAGTCTGATCCCAAAGGTTATCCTTTTTTTCTGTTTGATCTAATGTGAAGTAATTAGTTGTTGATCTAATATAAAATATTACCTCTTCCTGCAAGCTTTACTTTTGCATAGGATTTAACATGATAACTTTGAAAAGTTCTTGAAACAAATAAAAACAAAGGAAACTAATACCCAAGTATTCTGGTATCTCAAGCTTTAGTGATACAAGAATAATTTCTTACTCAACTACTAATATATTTGATAAGTGTGCTCCATATCATCACTTCTTGTAAATCTTGTGGTATCTGGAATGTAAAAAGCTAAATTGCAAGACTGCAGTAAGTGTATTCTTCATCAGTATGATCAGACACAGTTTAGAGTGCTTGTATTAAAAATAAAGATGGGTTTGCTTTCAAAGGTAAGAATTGAAGTCAGATCTGGGTTCAGCTAATGACTGGAACATGCACTCCACAAAACTCAGTGATGCTTCCCTTAGAACCTGATTCTTCCACTTGCATGTTATATAAAACTGTTATTCTGGCAGTTGCTTAAGGGCATGTCAGCCTGGATCCCATGGCAGAACAGATTGTTGAGAGAAGACTGAAAAAACTAGTTGAAGAATAACTAATGGGAATGGTGGGTTAACGAGCTGAGGAACCACACAGTGTTGTTTGGACCCCAAGTATATTTCCACTAGAATTAGCTCACACAGACCTGCCTCAGGCCTCTTACACCATGCTGCAAAGTAAGGTCTGAGTGGCTAACCCTGTATCTCTGAACTTTTATCTTCTTTGACACTTCAGTGCCAATCTGGAGTGCACTTGTGAAATGGATCTCTTCATAGCTCCCACTTGTGTTTGCATCATGGGGAAGCTATGGAATATGAAAAATGGCATCCTTCCAGGTGAAGCTTAGATGGGAGATTATCTAAGAGCACATCAAATGTATTTGAATTTCTAATAAGCATTCAGTCCATGGGATGGCAAGTTTGAATCCTCTGCACAGTGTTTCATCCTGCAGATCCAATTCTATTGCACTGGTTGCTAATATAATCATAGCCAAAAAATATATCTGCTCCCTAATTCAGGACATTTTGCTACAGAAAATGCATTAAAATAAAGCAGTGTTAGGATGACTTCATCAGTGATGA
Source organism: Agapornis canus (assembly GCA_036873685.1). Lineage (NCBI taxonomy): Eukaryota > Metazoa > Chordata > Aves > Psittaciformes > Psittacidae > Agapornis > Agapornis canus. The sequence continues at coordinate 6,137 of JBAFWW010045408.1, forward strand.
AACTTCACAGATTTCACTGGCACTGAATGACAGTTAGTCAGTGACATTACAAAATACACAAATTTGGATCAAATCATTAATATAGGCAAATATAGGCAAAATATTAAAGATATAAGTGACAAAGATATAAAATGGCAGTTCTTTACTTGTGTATCACCTCAAGAGAGTGAAAAAAGTATCTTCCAGTAATAATTTATCAACTAGTGGAAACTACAATGTTGCTGTGAATTCAGAAATGTAAATATCTCTGTTAGATGAAAGCCTATAAATCTCATAAACTCTGTTATGGGAGTCACAGAATTACTCAAAAAAAATGAACACATTTACTAAAGAAGTTTCCTAAATCCTGGTCATGCCATTACTCATTCTTTCCCAGGAGGAAAGATCCTGAATGCAGCATGCAGAGGTTTGATCAACCAGGTGACTGGATTTGGAACAGATTTTTGAGGAAGTTTGCATCACTGCAGTGAAGTGGCTTGGAGGATAATAGAAGCACGTCCAGTAGATCTGTGTCAGTGCAGAGTCCAGTTCTTGTGTTTGTCAGACATGTGGCCAAGAAATACTCTCACAGCCTAGGAAAATAGCTGTACAACATTTCGTGTCTTGGCAAGGAAGGTAGCTTTAAACAACCTTTGCACCTTTTAGTGACACCCCAGAGAACAGAGAAGTGTTTGGTTTAATATAGACAACACAGTTTGTAATTTCCCAAGCATTGCATGGCATTTAACCCCCTTTGAACTTATTTCTTCTGACCTCAGAGTGCTACTTGGAAAGAGGTCCTAGAGGAAAAGTTTTATGGTTGCCTCTCTATATTGCTCAGGGAGTCCTTCCCTAGGCAAACACAGAAATTTTAGTCTGTTTACACCATCTGGCATTTTTGTTTGTTCTAAATCTTACATTAGAAAACCTTATCTTCTAAATGTAAGGTAGTGACCACATTAAAAGAGCTCTAGTGGTTTGACTAGATCGCATATGCCAATGGTCCTTATGGTGAAGCCTCAGAGGTTATAATTGAAAAAGATCATATTTTATGTAATATTTCCAGAATTATTTAATGAAGCCTATGGAGAAGGTATTCTTTGGTCCTTTTTTTTAAAAAAAAAAAAAAACAACAAAACAAACCATAATTTCTATAGTAGTCTTTATAAAATTCTAACATTTTTCTGCTTCTTACATTTTATGGCTTTTCGACAAGTACCTCCTCAAGCAGAGGAAAAATATACCCTGGGTGTAAGTTGTCAAGTTTGTCAGTAATGTGTGGAACTGAACTATGCAATGACATTCCACTTGGACTCATATAAAAGTCACAAAAGTTTAAATTTAACTGTGGCCTAAAATTGCTAATCATCTGAAAAACAACACCCAACCTTACCCAAAAAGAGGACTTACTGTTAGTACCACATCCTGTCTTCCCAAATGCTTCTATAGCCCAGTGCTTCACTATGCCTCTCAGCTGACCTATAATTCTCTGTCCTATAAAAGAGGGGTTTGCTGTCATTTTCCTGTGTTTTTTCTCTTTCTCAGGCAAATCCTTCAGCTTTCAGCACCGCATTGCAAGCTCCAGATCAGATCCTGCTTTCACATACAGCACAGTGAGAGGATTATCCCCTCTTACCATTTTCCATTCACTACAGTTTTATGAGCAGTGTTTTGTTTCAGTACAGAGGCATGCTGGGCCCTATGCACTACTGCTCTGCACTCACATTCAGTCATTTCTACCTGGGCAGGTGGCACTTGTGACCTGATGGAGTTTTACAGACTTTACCTCAGTGTTTCTAACAATGCAGAGGGCAAAAATCAAGAGTAAGTAACTTGGACTCTATCATACTGAATTATCTCATTTATATAGCACATGAGCAAACCTAAATCTCAGATTTGAGAAATATATGACACATTTTCACAGAAGATAACAATACACCTTTGGCATGAATTGTCCTTTCTCTTCTAGTGTTTTTTCAAAATAAGCCCTTTGCAAATGCAAATTGGATGGCAGTAAATGAGATAATTCAGCAAAACCTAATTCATAAAAATGAAAATGTATATTCTCTTCCCTCTGGCAATATATTCCAATGTTTAAATCAAGCTTCGTTTTTCTTTTAAACAGTCTTTAAACATGCCTCAATGGAAAAGTTATTTCAAAGTTTGAAAATATCTGCTATCATATTATTTATGAACTCAAAATATTTTTCCAGGACCATATATTATTTCTAAGCTTTCTTCCCTAGGAGACCCATTATGAAATGAACTTTGAAGCTACAGTTAGAAGGTGAATTTAATACCAATCATATAAAGTTCCAGTCCTGCAAACACATTTGTGTCTAACATTAAGCCGATGAATATTTCTACTAACTCAGTGGAAGTACTCCCACTAAAGTTAAGTATGTCTATTAAGTGTTTGGAGGCCTGGATCTGAAAGTACCACAATAATAATAACCATTAAATAAACATTTGTACAGCCTTTCCTTTCTCTAAATTCTTAATTCTTTGAGCATCTTTAGGATTCCTAGCTAAGAAGTCTGTTTTGCAGTATTAAAAGTTTTGGAGCAAATCCATATGCTAGAACTCTGTAGACCTTGCCAGTTTTGATTTACATGTGCAGCAACAGTTTCTGGGTTCTCTGTTTCTGGCTTGTATCCTTGCAACCTAAGATTAGTATGCTGTGTTCAACTTCATACAGACAAAGAAAATTTAGTAACTTCAGTTACAGCATTATGGAATATAAATGTGTTTGGTTTGGTTTTGATTGAAACCAGAAACAGGACAAATAGCTGCTTATTTGGAAATTCTTAAAGGTAGGTCAAATTTAGAAAAAATAAGTTTGTTTTGGAGAGGGCAATGTTTCCAACTTGTCTAGGCTGGAAAACCAGACCTTGACTCAAAGCATTTAAATTCTTCTTTAGAGAGAAATTTGCAGTTAAATAAGTGTAAACATAATCTGACAATTTTTAAGTGTGTTTGTCAGCATAAGCCCACATTTCAGTTATATCTACCACACGTTGTTTTAAATATGGGCTATCTCTCTTATCAGAGCCAAAAGGAGGCAAGAGGAAGGGAAATGAGTCTTCTTTATGCATTTCACAAGCACATCAACAAGCTAACAATTCTGCTTTTTAAGATTCATTTTAAGTCAGAAATGTTGCACATTAGATGTTCAATACATCTAGAAATATATATTTTATATTCTATATTACATGTTTCTTTGTACTCTGCTTCTGCACATGTGATGGACACAGCCCATCAGCATTAGAGTTTCAGAGATTGCCAGAAGTTCACAGTAGATGTGTGTAAAGCATCTACAGCTCAGTTTTAAAGGAAGAAAACCAGCCACTTTGCAACCAAATTCAATACAGGAGAATTGAAAGCAAGTACAAGCTTGCCACTGCGGTCCCAGCTGTATTCATGGGTACATCAGTGTCAGTTTCTGTAGAAAGTGCTGTGCAAATATTGAGGTGAAGCATATTTCACAAAGGTGCATTTACAAGGATCCACCGATCTGTAAAAATGTCCTTTTGCATGCCACAGAGAGGCACGTGAGTGGGGGTATGTGAGTGAGGCTCTGTGGTTAACACAAAGGTGGTGAGGGAAATGTGTTATTTTGCACATTTGGGGGGAGGGAGAAGCATGGCTGTGGCAAAGGAGCCAACTTCTTTTGGAATAAGAGTCATTTTACTGACAAGAAGATGCATTCATATACATGTGGAGACAAGAATGACTGTCACTGAGTGGAAGCTAGCTGTACATATCTGGCCAGGATGCACTGACCATGACCGGAGGGGTCATTATAATAGGAGTTTCACCTCAGTTTAATTTGCTGAGTGTAACTGATGCACAAATGCTATAAAGTGAAGGAATTTAATGCAACAAATACATTCATAGTATGTAATTTGTTATCTTCATTCTTAAGTAAACTTGCACTTCAGTTCAACATATAATCTCTCCAAAAGATCTCAGAAATTCATAATAATAACGCTGATATTTTAAACGACAGTAGGAAAGTTAAACAAAATCTAAGATCAGAGGAGATACTGTGTGACTGCTATTAGATTAATTACACCATCAATTAAACCAAAATCAACTGCCACATTCAGTGTCCACAACAAAGAGAAAAGAAAGTTTCCATTTGGATAAATCTAGATACTATTGCATTCTTAAAAATAAACACCAAAAAACCAAGTAAAACCATATTGCACAGTTGCCACGATGTTGTGGCAAAAAAAAACCCCTACATCTTGAAAGCTATTCTGAAAGTAGAATAAATTGTTATAAAATACTTCTACCCAGTAAAGAATTCCCATCTTCTTGAAGCATACAAATGCCAGTTAATTCCAGATATCCTCAACTCTCCAAGCCCAACATAGTATAGAGATCTCCCTTCTCCTGGCTTGCCAGTCCTCCTCCCTGCCACATTTCTGCACAAAAGTTAACATTAAGTTGGATAGAAGCATTCTTTTAGATGATTCTTATTCTTTCATCAGGCTTCTAGAAACAGTCTTATGCTTCTATTCTTATAGCCAGGGTTGCAGTAGACAAAAAGAGAAGAAAAGCTTCATACAAGACAGGAGAAGATAGTGTTGCCAAAAATCTTCCTTCTTCGCTCCTCACCTTTTCCATGCTGAGTTGTATTAGACTCTGTGATTGGTTTCCTTTCCAAAATTGAGAAATATAGGACAAACATCAGGGTACCTTGCGTGACGAAGAATTACAAAAGGCCTGTCACACCAACAGTCTCTGGGAAATAACCAGAGAAATGTCAGTTCTCCTGGGTTTATTTCTTATAATTGAACCCAATCTTTAAAAAGCTTGCAATGTTAACAAAATTCAATCTGCTAGAGTAAAACCCTTCCTTGGAGCAAAAAAGCTATCTTCTATCCATCTAGCAAATTAATCTTTGCCAAGAAAGTATACATAGCTCAAGAGTTAAACAAGATATTTTTGTTCATAGCTACTCACAAAAGAACATCCTTCAATATTGTTTTGGAAATGCTGCAGCACAATTAAGATAGAGCATAAATCTTAGAAAGAATATTTCCTCTAGCCTTTGAAATATTCTAAAGCAGCCTGAAGTGAAAGCAAAGCTCTTTACTGTTGCTTAATGCCAAGAAACTATTCCTGTCCAAGAAACCAATTTATGATTAAGATCTCACAAAAGGAAAAAAAGTTCTCTTGTGTTTCAAAGACAGAAATATTACAATGCTTGCATATACTCTGTTTAAAGTAAAAGAGCATGCAAAAAATATATCCAGTAACTCCAAACAGGCCTTCGTGACCTGCTGGGAAAGTAACAGCTTTGAGCTGTGCTCAGATTTCAGTTGTCAAAGCGATTTTAAAGTGGAAAGGAAATTTTGGGGCAAAGGAAGGAAAGTCATGAGAGAGCATGGAGAAGGTTACAAAGGAGTTTTAATAATTAAGGGCCTCAAAATGCAGATAATTTATTTCAACTCCACTATGAGAAAAATGTGGGAAATGAAGCAAGCCTGCATTTTCTCTCCTCTCTACCCAGTCAGGTTGTCTGAAGGAGCTCTTGAAGACAGAGGAAACTGTTCAAAGGTCCTTTTGTGGAGAACCTTGATCTCCCTGACTTCTATCAGAGTGCACACTTGCTCAGCTTATTAACACAGAAGCAAAACCATGTTTGCTCTAAAGAAGTCAGTAGTCCCATTTAATTCCCTGACATTATCAAAGGTACTTCAGGAGTTTATCTCAAGATATTTCGTAGACACACAAGGTTTCCATTCAGATTATGGAAATTCTTGTTTCTTGTCTCAGCATTTGTTCTAAGAACTGTCTCAGTAGATGTGTTTATCTCCCCTTTGATAATGAAGACTTATGAAATGCCACTGGAGCTCCTCATATCCACTTATGGTACTCTCATTTCTGGTCTTTGCATATGTGGAAGTCTGAATCTTCCTGTCTGAGTTGAGGAGATACTATGTGAGTAAATAACTTCACTGGATCCACAAAAAGATTGAGATCAAAGGCAGACATACTTTTTTTTTCAGTTTAGAAGGCCCTTCCACATCATGACCCCATATTTTTTTTAGGTGAAACAGGTACAGAGACAAAAGCAAAATAACCTGTCGATAAGAGGAGTTATTTCTGAAATTAAATGATGTTTTCAATCTATGCAAGCTGATTACCACAGGATAGACCTTCATTTGTTGGAAGTGGAGAAAAGTGAGAAAATGAGGATAGACACCATGTATTCTTTACTGAATATTATGTAATCATAGTTTGATTTTTTTAATAGCATCATATAAACAAGCAATAAAGTAATCAAAGTTCCAATCTTAAAAGTCATTAGCACAAGAAACAACATTAATGACACAAGGATTCTTCAAAGAGATTTCTAAAATTCATCAGTTTGGTAAATACAAATGTTCTAATTCAAGTGCTCCAGTGTTGGAGCACTTGAAATCTGGACAGCTGAAGCATCATTTAGAAAAATATTCATAGCTAGATTCCAGACATTTTGAAATACAATCTGTTCTGTGCTTACATTTGTGTTCAAACATTGCTAACAATGATTTTTAAAAGATGCATACACTGTGTGAGATTAAGTTGATTCAAATGGAAATGCCTCACAACCCCATAATAAAATTATCATAACTGGGGTATTCTTATTCAGTGCCTTGTAGTGAACCACATTTTATGCAAAATGGCACATTTATCTTCCTAATTCTTGAAAAAGGTAAGTGGGATATCAGGAAAGGTAGGTACACCTTATACAGGTAATGTATATGTCAATACACTTCTAATTTAAAGGAAACAAAAATTTTCCACTTAGAAGAAGGAGAGAAAACAAGAAACAATGACACAAAGTGGAGAGTATATAATATGGGTTAGATGGATTAATCTGATAGAGAAGAAAGTTCCCAGAAGCTCTTTCTAACATTGTTTTCAAGAGGATTGTACTGACTTCTTTCAAGTAACAATGCTTATTCAGTTCAGGCCAGATATAATCCATTAACTTTGATGGACTGATTCCTGATTAACACAGCTTTGACACTAAAATCCATCGCTCTATACTTCTAGTTATGCATCTGAGTACTGATGACATTGAAAAATGAAGAATAAAAATAGGAAACTACTTTTCAATTAGTTTGACAAATACCAAAAGCAGATAATATTTTTCTTCACATGACATAACTGTCATGACATGTAGTGTCAGGAGATTTTGAAACATAACCAAAACTGAACACATCTGAAATGAGTATCATGTCAGTTATGTCTTCTGAAGAAAAATACACCAGTGAGAGAGCTCTGAAATTGATTCTGCAAAATATCAAACATTGTCAGCCTAATACAGCAAAATCTTCAGGGATGGACTTAAATAAATTATTATGGTCACTGAAATCAACAGGTATAGTCTAAAAGGGGACAGCATGCTCAGCACCTTGCAATTTGATAGCCCCAGTGAGAAACATAAATGCAAGTCAGTGTTCACTTTCTAATCCCACCACTCTTCCTTCATCTTTTTCTGTATCTGAGACAAAGGTGGCTGTTGGTGTGGGTGACATTCATAAGCAATACATCCTTTCTTTATCACTGCTTCCAACTCCAAGAAAAATGAGAAATCACATCTGCTGCCCTAGAAATTCTCTTCAGTCACAGCCACTTTCCAATACAACCCCATTTTTCTGAAGGTAATCTATTAAAGCATCCAGTGCCAGTGGCTGCTTTTATACCTTCATATGCTTTTCAGGATAAGAATTAAGAGGATGCTGTATGGCCTGAGAATGGAAAATAGCCTGCTCAAATAACCCAATGCCACTTCTTGTACGTGTTGTAACTCATTTTACTTATGTTCTTTGTCTCTTAATCAACATTTTCTTAATGAATTTCAACTTGAACTTGCCCCCTCCCCCAAAAAAAGATAAATTTAAATTGATGACTAGGTGAAAGATATATTTATTACGAATGAGAGACTCTGTTTACAGACAGGCCTCAGTCACATTTAAAAAAAATGTTGTTAAGCCTATGTCTTCTCAAGCTAAAGACTAAAAGGCAATTGCTTCTTCATTGAAGATCTGTTCTGCATGCTAAGTCAAACAGGGAAAGAAACCTGCATGGAAATGTTATTTTTTGCATCGGTAGTTCAGCAATAAATGATAATATTAGTCTTCAACCTGAAGAACCAAAAGCCTCTTTTCTCTTACTGTTCTTCAGCCTCTTCTTGCTCCCTGGACAGAAGCATAAGGGACTGATGAGGATATCATGACCCTTTTCAGCCAGTCCTTTGAATTTATCCCATATTTAAGTCATTAGGCTCATAGTATCAAAGGCTTTTATTTTTTTCTTCATACATGGAGTAAAGGGCTGAATTTATTCTAAAAGCCTCCTCATAAACACTGGTTTGTAGATTATTTTTCTATTTATCAGGAGAGCAGCATTACAAGAGATGATCCCACCAGCCATGAAATTGTTATTTCTTACTACTGTTTATCATAGTATGTCATTTTTGTAACAAGTCACTTCAACATTAGCCATTCAAAAACAGTTGCTTTTGTATTTTCCTGGGGCACAGCTGTCTCACATCAAAAATCCTATTTTATGAGAGGTTTCGGTTGCTCTGGCAACAGCCTTTGACATGTTCTGCCTGTGATGCTGCAGGGAAGAGAAATGGCTCAGAGGAGAAGTCCATGCCCTTCTCACTGTTGCTCTGACATTGTTATACGAAGAGTACCATGTTTCTGAAAGCCACCAGTAAATATATATCAAAGGGTGCATTCCTTGAGTGTCACAGGGTATTACAGGGAAAGGAACTTATGAAATAAATACACTGGCTAAGAGTTAACTGGTTCTGATTCTATTGTATGGCATATAGGAAAAAATGGATGTTGTGATGTTGTGATGCACTAAAATGCCACTTTAAAAATGGTGGCAATGCATCTGTCAGGCTCACAATATGTCTTTGTATGAACACCACCATCGCTGAGAGCACAGAGTGACAATAAAAACATTTTGAAGAGGTAATATCATTCAAGTTTACTGTTTATTATTTTTGTTAGCAGAAAGTATGATTTTTCTTGCCATTTTCTTTCTTTTCTTTAAGGCCACATGATACTTATGCTTCTGTGTTGCAGTATGTCAATCCAATCTAATTAATTTGCTCTTTGGGTCAAATAGATGTTCCTTTCTACCAAGTAATCTTTGACGGTCTCTGTAAAGTTGCTTATTGTGTCCTGATCATGACACAGTAAATGCCTCTTTCTCTTTGGATTTTGGGTTGTCAAAAATTGTTTATTTATGGAGCCTTTTGCTACTGAAATGCACAGATCTTCTGGAAAGAGATCCTTGACTTAACACTTTCATGTGCTGAGTGGTGTGTGGGTACAGTCCTCGGGTTTCTAAGCACTGCCAAAGATTAGTTGTGACAATCATGAAGGTTTCTTTCTTACCAAAAGGCTACGTAACTGCACAAACTAGAGATTTCTTATCTCTGGCTTTCACTGTACTTCATTTGTTGGCAAAGTCAGGAAGTAGATACCTTAAGAAAACTGAGATCTCTGGGCTCATAAGATATCCACACCAGAATCAGTTCCACCTGGTAAAGTCAGTGACAAGACTAAGGAAGATGAGGTCAGCATCTTGTCTGATAGCAGTACACTGCAAATTAGGTTTTGGCTGGATGGCAAGTTTGGGATGGGAAAAAACCCAGGTAATTCACTAAGAAATCTATGGGTATCTGGTATCTGTCAAGGTAACCATACTTATGCTGTTGACAGCTTCCTGACAAAGTTAAATGCAGGATATAAGTAGCAACCATTTATAATTATTTTGTTTGGTGAAGTTGCATAGAATGAGAATATGATAAATGTGAGAGCAATGAGCAAAAATCTTTCAAAAAAAAAAAAAAAGCAATCTGATTTTCAAATCTGCTGACTGTAGCTCCTGTCCTATATAATTGCACAGAAAAGTTTATTTGGGATTGAAACCAGTGTGAACCCACACCAGATGTTAAATATCCTGCTGTAGTAATGGGATGAAAAGGATTTTTTTCCTCTTTTCTTCTAGAGTGAATTCTTTTCCTAACTTGCAGAAATATTTTCAAGTTCTTTTTGCTGTTTTCAGCAAAGTTTTCTCTTCTGCTTTTAAACTACATTTCTATCATACGGTGCTTTATGTTTCATAAAAATAAAAAGTAATGCATCAACCATTCTTGTCAAAAGTGAAGCAGATCCCCAAAACTAAGACTGGCTTAAAATAAATTTACAATACAAAAGTAATAATAGATTTCTGCTTCTCTTTACATATTTCTTGCTGTCAGCATTGAAAATTAGCATTTTAAAATTTTCCCCTCAGAACTGAAGTGCTAGAAATTTTCCTTTTTATTTTTACCCTGTAATAAGAGCATCTGCAGTATTTAAGGACTGCTACTGCGGCAGCTGAGAATCTTATGGAACAACTATTGCAGGACTGCTAAAAAAAATGAGAATTGAGAGCACTGATAATAAATGTACTAATTTTATTAGTGCTAAATCCTTACAATTAGATTGCAAACCTGGAGCAAGAATAGAAGAAGTATAATATGAAATTTGCATATAAATAAATGGCACATTTACAGTATAGTGATGCACACTAGTATAAAATCCTAACATAAATAATTCTAGCACTGCTGCTATATAATCAAAGCAGTAAAGAAGAAGCAGGAAGGAGGACCTAACAATGGGAAAAGGTTAGTGCTGACAACATCTTATAGCATAGCAGCTATAACCTGAGCTGAAAACTGCAACATGCATTCTACCAATAGATTATAGGAAGTATGTTTTATTGAAGATGATGTTCATAACTCAGCAGTGACTTCAACAGTGCATTTGTGACAATTGAAAGTCTCAAAGAGCACAGAATTTATGGCAGGCAAAAAGCAACATTTGCTTATTCATAGACTTAATTAGATGTAAATTGAAGGCTCCCAACAAAGATTTTGACCCTACCCTGAGTTTTAGAAGCCAAGTTTATGAAGGGTTTTGCAGACTGCTGCTGTGAAAAGCCAGGAAAAAATGAGCCTCTTCTCAATAGGTTTGGTTCTTGCAAGGCCAGCAAGGATCTAATGAGATTTTTCGAGAAGTCACTGACAAATGTAATGATACATCATGCTGAATGAAATAGAAATCCTGCAGGAAAGATACCATACATGAGCTTCTATTTAGCAGAATAACTGCATGTGTATGAAAGGATGGGATTAAGGATTTACAGACAACGTTGTTATTCCTTTTGTCTGAAGCCATCACAATGAAACCCCAATATTCTTTTACATAATTTTAATATATTCTTTGCAGTTCTGTGCAGTAAAGTATCTTCAGTCTAATAACGGTTCTATCAATTTGGAAGTAAAACTAGAAATTATACAAGAGGAGATGATTTGTGTGTCTTTCATTGTTAGATTGCTTTTAATGATTCTTTAATTATTCCCCTCTCAATCTTATATTTGTACAGGCAGAAAAAAACCTGTAGGAAATGTCATAACTGACAGGAATATCAAAACAAACCCTTATATGTTGTTGGAATAAATCTTAGTGATTATTTAAATATCATAACGCTGAAGTTTTAAACTCATTAGAGCTATCCCTTTCTCTTTGTAGATAGTCTTTCAGAAATTCACAAGGGTCCCTATATACACAGAGCATTTAAATTTGTCAGTAATCTCAGTGAAAAAGAACAAAGTCAACTCAAGGCTGTCATTCAGCTACACTGCTGACCTCTCTCTCACAGACTACATATCTTGTCTTCTTCCCAAGATACTCTTTCTGGATTTCTGCAGCCCTGTTAACCCTGTGTAAGTGCAAGTTATATGTCTGTTCTCTCACATCACTAGAAACTAGAGACATTCTCCAGCATTACGAACAAATAGAGAGGTGGTGCAGGAGAGTTAAGTAGACCACCTAGTCTCCTTTAAAACCCTCTGAGTCTCAAATGTTTTGCATTATTTCATTTTTAAAGAATGCCTTTTCATCATGAATGATGGGTCTGATGACTGATAAAGACAAGAAAGGACCAAGAATACATATGAATTTACTTACTGCCAGCATTTCTAGGGACGCAAGTTTGAATATATCTGTATCAGGGTTGTTACTTTTGCTGCCCACATATATACTTTTATTTTTCCTACCAAAGTGGACAATGAGAAATGCATTGGCAGTTTATCAAATGAAACATCCGAGTACAGGCTTTGTACTTCTAGCATATAAAGCACACAATCATTCAAGCTATGAAAACTTTGCAGCTCTCTATTACAACAGAACACAGAAGGGTGTTCTAACAAGTTAGAAATTGCTAATACACGTCCTTCCATGACACTAGTTCTTGTCAATTATTTTCTTGTTTCCCTGTGCTGAACATAATACAAAGTTTTAATCCGATCAGCCAAAAGATTCTAAATGCTGTTGTGATTGTGAACAGGAATTCAGTCCTGATGAAAGCATTTTGGCTTATGTCTCCTCTGATTAAATACTGCAGTTTTCCACCATTTGCAGGGAGCAGACTACAGTAATCTTTGCCACAAAACCAGATCTGTGGCACAAATTAATTATTACATTTCAGTCTTAAAAAGGGAAGCATATTAAGGGAATTTGTCTTCTTTTCCAAAATGCTTTAAGCTCATATTTCCAAAGTGCTTTAAGCTATTTTCTTGTGTGGTTTCAGTCTCCTGTTGCTAATTAGAGAAATCTTGGATGCCATCTTCAAAAGAAAAAAAGGCTATTTGATGGTTTTCTTTTTGGATGTAGAATCAATAGTATTAAGAGGGAGCGAACTTTTCCATGTGGTTGATACGACCTCATAACAAGTTGCTGTGAGTAGTAATTAATATTACTCATTTTAATTCTTCCTTTAATATTTTCTCCTTTTTCTTTGCTTGCTGCATCTAGTAACAGTCCTTGAAATGGAAATCACATCAATGTCTTCTGTCCTAGCAAATATGAATACCAATTCAGCAGTAGGTTTTATCCTAGAGATGCCATGTAATGCATGTAGAAACTCTGGATGACATTCTTACAGTATTTCAGAGCCCCTGATAAATCATTTTGTTAGCTGCATAGAGCTGGAAGTGTCCAAAATAAACAAGGATTGATAAGAGATTAATCTTCTCCCCAACTCAATGCTCACACATGTAGGAGAATTTGTTTTGGAAAATGTCACAAATCACTTGTATTCCATTAACGGAGTTTAAGTGTTTTTCTTTTACTTAGATTTACTATTTTGTCAAATATTCCAATTTTACATTTTACTGTTCCATTTCCTCTTGTATGTGGAATTCCTTGCTTGTGTGTCAATATATATACCCTGTCTGCACCAGCTGGCAAAAAGTTTCCAGAGTTTGGCATTTAGATTTAAGATACATGAGCCTGCAAATAAATGTGAACCCATTTACCAGCAAAATGGTTTTCCTCCCTGATGCATTTTTTGGATTGGAATTTAATGAAGCCTTTGAACTTCATCTAATTCCCTTTAAATGGTAGATTCCAATGTCTTTGCTTTATTCAGGACAGGCCTTCATGTATAGAAAACAGCTGAAGCTCAGCAGCCCTCTTGGCCAGCCATACAGCTTGTTCCTTCTCTCAGCAACTTGGGGGGAAGCTGGTAGAAAAGACTACACAAAGAAAATGTTGCTTGCTCTAAAATTATTGCTCATTTTAATTTCCTGAAGCTTCTAGTGTCTTATCAAATCCAAATAAATAGAGACCAAATGAAGTGCTCAGTTCAGCCAAGTAAAACAATCCCGGAACGTTGTTCTCAGGAAGTCTTTTCTGATGTATGATAGACAACTGAGCATCACCAAAACGAGCTCCCTGTCATGCCCCTCTCTCCTCTGTCTCCACTTCCAAATACTAGATAGTGTCTTGCAAACCCATTATGAGTGTCAGCACATCTTTCTATCAGGTTCAGAAACCTCCTGAGAAGACTTCCTGAGCAGACTAAAAGCACACATAGCATAGAGCATTTGGCCCTGTGTTTTCACTTGGCACCACAATGCCCTATCCCATACCCCAGTTTTGCTTTAGAAGTCATTAAGGAGTTGCTGGGAACAAACTAATGTTTACCAGTGTGGATGGCCAGCAAATCAAGCCAAATGGAGTCAGTTATTCAATACTTTAGATATACTGACCAAAAATAGTTTTGGTGGTCACTCGCATTGTCTTCTCCAAATGCCTTTTTACCATTGTGTGGTAATTATTCACTCGAGTGAGTAATAAGCCACATTCATTAGTTTTCTTTCTGTTTTGGAATAAAAATTTGTTGAAAGGCGATATGTGTGGATGTCTAAAACTGTTCACACCAGCCTGCAGGGAGAATTTCAATTAGGGTGAGTAACTAACTCCCCAGTACTAAGGATCTTCAGGAAGTTGCAGGTTCTTTTCCACATTAGAACCTACATTTAACATGAAAAGATCCCAGATAACCATCTGATATGAAATATTCTCTCTCAAGTGCAATTTTATCTTTATTTGAAGGCCATTTTATGCCTCTGAAGTGGCATCTTGGGAAGACATGGTGAACAGGAAGGAGGACAGAGCTCACCCCTCAAGCCCCAGCGTGCAGTCTACTCTGGGACAGTCTGGACATGGGTCACTGGATAACCCCAGGTGCTGCATGCAGCTAGCTAGCTGTAGCCACAAGGCTCAACACCTCTCCCACTGTTTCCTATCAGCCATTCTTGCCACATTCTGGCACAACAATTTCCCCCATCTTCTCTCAGACTTCTCAGATATGCCACCAAATTACTATTTTGGGAACAAGAAGGGAGGTAGAGCTGTGGCAGGAGACCAAAGAATGAAAACTAACAGGAAGAGCAAAAAGAACTCCATGCTTCTCTTTCCCAAGAAGTTTATGACTGTAGGGTAAGGCAGCCATGGCTTAAATGGGATATGGGCTATTAGAAACTGCAAGAGCAGCAAACCTGTGTGCAGAGTTGTCTCTGGGAATGGCACCAGTTCTGTTGAGTTCTACAAGTGTAAAATAAGAAACAGGAGATGGAAACTTTGGTGGTAAAAATAAAAGAGGAGAAGACCAAAACCTGTTCTTTTGATGAAATTCCTTTTCCCAAGGACTTTTCAGTACAGATGTTTGACAAAAAAAAGTTTCATCAGTTTCATTCCTGGTCTCCTTTAACAGAGGTGTTTTGTACTAATAGAAATTAATGCAGTATTCACAGAAGGGAGAAACTGTGAAAACAGCGTTGCTTTCCAAACCCAAGTACCCTTTGGCATCTTTACTTATTAAAATTATCCAAGAGGAAGAGCCTATTAGAGTTATACTACAGTGGCTCACAGCTCCTGGGCTCAATGCTTCTTCATTTGCAGTGGAAGATTATTATCACTGAGGTAAACAGTGCTATTTTGACTGAAAATAATATCAGAACCAAAGACATCGTACAAACTGCCTCCACTTCAGCTATGCTGCATAAAGGCAGGAATTTCAAGGAGGCCCAGAAAGCCTACTGCCTCAAAATACTTAATCTTAAAAATACTTAGAGATCAGAAGTTAGTTAGACACCTAAAGGTAGATACCATACATGTTCAGAAGCAACCTAATCTGGGAATTCAGCTCTGTTGTTATCTAGTTCTTTTATGACTCTTTACCTAGGATCCTTCACAGACCTTATCTGAAAAAAATGCTCAAAGAATGACTCCTTCATCACATTTTAGTTTCTAAAGAGAGGTCTGCATTGCTGGACCATGTCTGGAACTTAGAAGGAACAGTGAGTGATGGAGCACTTAGAGCAAGCAAGGAGAGGCATTCATTTTGCCCCCTTGTTTAAAGAACTCAGATGAAAAAGAGGAGAGTCTATTCCCCAGAAAGGGTGCAATTCACAGTTACCTTTTGTTTGGTGAAAGAAAAGTAATTTAAGGAAGCTGTCACTAGAGCAAATATTCTGCCTGCTTTTAGGGCTGAGGACCCCTAGTACTACAGCCTTCAGGTCAAGGCTGGATTTTTCTTGTTCTGTTTCTGACTCCGGGACTCTTACATTTTTAGATACTCAACACAAAATAAAGGCAAGATGAAGCTGCTCAGGAATTCAAATAGTCTGAGCAGACACTTTGGCTGCATGAGGTGGTAGGAAAAGTACATGTGAGTGTGTGTGTGTGTGTGTATGCGCTTGTATGCATGTGTCTGCGTGATATGGCTTGGGGATACAAGGCTGAGACTACACAGTGGGAGACAAACAGCTTCAGCAATCTGAACAGCTCTGCTGTGTAAGCTTGTGGGAAGCCTGGAGATGTGACTCTTGGATTAAGGTTCTGGCAGAAGGAATCTTGAAGGGGTAAGTGAAAAAGCTGTCATAGGTTGGTTGGGTTTTTTCTGCAGTCAAAGAAGTGGGATTTGTACATTCCTGTAAGTCAAGTTGCGTAAGAGAGATGTGATTGACTCCATTGCTAAGTTTCTTTCCCAACTGGCAGATCTTAGGAGATCCTGATCTAACAGCTGCTTTGATCAAAACATGCTGCTAACAGTAACTGCATGTTTTCCTCTCTGCTCATGGGGAATGTGAAGATATATTTTAAGAACTTCATAGGTTTAAGTTTCATTGCTATGCTTACTGCTGCACTCCTGCTGCTGTCCGTTTTTCATGGTATTCAGAGATACTGTCATTTTATAACACCAGACATTAATTATAGCCCACTATTTTGATCCTTTTACCTCAAAATAGCTCAGACAACTCTGAGTTCTCCAATGAAGATAGGCTGGCATCCCATGTTAGCTGTGCTTCTGTAAAGCTTCATCAATTGATATCAATTGACTCTAAGTTTGAAGTGAATCCTGCAACTCAGATCCATTGAGTTACTCCAAATTTATATAAGAAATAAGAATTTGAGTATCTGTTGATAAGTATAGACCATAACAGTATCTGTTACCTGCCTTTTCTCACAATCAAGGGCTTGGCATATTGTCAACAAAGAGGAAGAGAGGCTGAAAAGGAGACATACAACTGACAGCTGCCACAAACAGTCTGAGAAGGGGTAAAGCTCCCTTTAGTTAAGGGAGGGAAAAACGGTGACAAAGTCAGTCAGCTTTCTTTTGAATGGGGCCAGGAGGCTCCTTTCCTTCCACTAAGGAAGCTCTCCAACTTTTGGAAGGAAGAAGCTATCTACAGAAACAAAGATGGTTTGAGCTTATGAGAAGTGAATGAACTGCAGGCTGCCTGCCCTGTTGAAAGCAAGTAGTGCTGGCTTCTGCGGAGATGAAGTAAGTAAATGAGTACCTTCTCTCTGACCTCAACAACCCATTAGTACTGACATCTTTTAAGATGTGAATTTAATTTATATACAAATGATGCACACATGAATCCTTCTGGAAGTAAGACAGTGTTCATGATTCACATTTCTTGCTGCATGAGCATCCAGGTATAACTCTCCTTCAGCAGTGGCCTTAGATGAGACTCAGGCTAAGGCTCAGCTTCCACAGCAGTTCTCAGATCTAATTCCATCAGCTGCCAGCAATGTGGACTGTGCTCTGCAAGGCTGTAAAAAGCCAACACGGAATTTAACTGAATAAATAGTTTAGCACCGAGTGTACAAAGTAACCTTTTACTTGGTCTTTTTTTTTTCTTTTTTCCTTTCCTTGGTTTTTTTTTAAAAAAAAAAACAGAAGCAGGGGATAGATGTTTTTCTGCCACTTTGTGTGTTTATTTTCCAGTTACCATAGAAAATAATTGACCTATTTTCTTCCAAGAATAAATATCTTTATTCAACCTCCCTAAAAAAACAGGCAGCCAAGACTCGCATTGAGGCCCCACCCATGCTGTCTCCTGCTACAGCCCACAGCGGACAGATTAAGCTTTACCATTTTTAATGAGGCTTTTGAACTGTTGGATGAAAATGTGTTTCTTACAGTACATTTATCCTGCTGACTCCTACTGTTTCAGACCAGAGATTTGGTTCTAATGAGAAGCCGTAAGGAGATGCAAAGTGTAAAGAAGGCTAGACTTTCAGCAGTGTCATTGCCCCAGGCTCTTTGCTGTTTCCTCTCCATTTCTTTAAATCCCCCAAAGATAACTAAATAAGTCAGACTGTTTCTCCTGGTCATTCTTTTTTCTTTTTCCTGCTCAGGGTATGTAAGGGCTTCATCAAAACCCCACTGAATTTATGGGAAGAGTTGATTCTGGATATTTGTTTCTGGATAATTTTATGGTTTTTGCTCATGGATATAAAATGGGGAGAGAAAACCTTTTGGAACTCCTCACAAGGCTCCCCTCTGAGAACCAGGCCATTTGCTCCATTACCCTCATATGTACTGAGACGCTACTCCAGCCTCTTTTCCCCCTCACACTAATCCCTGAATACTGACCTCTGTGCATATTGTTCATGTTTGCATACTGCTGTCCACTTGAAATAATTCTAAAATTATTTCTGCCAGATCACAGGCATTGTTTCTATTTATAGAATCATAGAATTTGTACAGTGAAGATTTGGTTTTTTATTGCTGCTAAGCACTGCACTGAATCGTTGAGAGTTTTATCTATGGCTTTGTCCAGCAACATGTCTCTTCAACGTTCAGCGGCATACACGGTAAGTGTGGCAGCCTTGTCATGACTGAGATTGTCTGCAGCATTCCTACCTTATTTGCTGAAAATCTGGAAGCATGTGGTAAATGCAGTACAAGGATACAAAAAATGAAAGAACACCCTTGTAATTCTACTTTTTATGTACCTCAATAGCCAGCTGCTAGGAACAGCAATGGCTGCTTTTTCTGGTTTTGTTGTGCAAAAGAGTTTGCATCTTCAACACTCATCAACTAGGCAGTCAAAAATATGACCCAGTGGGAGGACTAGGTAGAAAATACCACAGAAACATGGGTGTATATGTGTTGTTCTTTGGTCCATATTTGAGCTCAGACTTGCTCCTTTTCCTTGTATGAATGCAAGGTCTGGCTAGGCGGTGAAATCAGGCACATACAAGGGGAAAGAACGGGCATACCCTGCACCTGAGTGCCAGTGCAAGCACCCATCTCCATGGGCGCTTTGCTCTGCCAGGGAGGTACAGCTTTTCCTTCAAGTTGATAGGGAGAGCACTGGGACACTCTCTGAGCTGCAGGGATGCAGCTGGCTTGTCACACAGAGCAGGCACTGCAGGTGTGAGTACATAGAATTATAAAATCAACCAGGTTGGAAAAGACCTTTAAGATCATAAAGTCTAACCTTTACCCATTGACTACCAAGTCCACCACTAAAGGCCTTATGTACATGGTTTCTGAACACTTCCAGCGATGGTGATTCCACCGCTTCCCTGGGCAACCTGTTCCAGTGCCTGAACACCCTCTCAGTGAAGATTTTTTTTTCATAATACCCAGTCCGAACTTCCCCTGTTGCAGATTGAGGCTGTCTTATCATGTCCCCTTGTCCTGTCATTTGTTACCTGGGAGAAGAGGGCAATCTGCACATCTCTTCATACTCCTTTCAGGCAATTGTAGAGAGTGATAACCTTCTCTTCTCCCGACTAAACAATCCCACTTCCCTCAGACATTTCTTATCAGACTTACATGCCAGACCCTTCACCAGCCTTTTTGTCCTTCTCTGGACCTGCTCCAGCACATCTATGTCTCACCTGTAGTGAGGGGCCCAGAACTGAAACCAGGATTTGAGGTGTGGTCTCACCAGTGCTCAATACAGGGAGACAGTCACTTCCCTGGTTCTGCTGGCCACACTATACGCCATGCACAAGCTCCTCTTCGGCCCATCAGACCTTTATAAGGTATGCACAATGTAGTTTCCAAGCCTATCCATCACATCTGCAGAGGGAAATTGCTATAATCCACACATCCTGTCTCCCAAATACCCTTACAGAATATCATGTATGCATTGTTTAAACCAATCCAGCTTATTTGCAAATTCCTTTTTAAAATATGCAAATACACAAGAATGCTTTCTTAGTGCACATTACAAGATTTATTCAGATATTAAATTAAAATTGACAATAGCTGGAATTCTTGAAGTAACTGGTAAGAATGGTAACTGTTGGGAAAAGGAAAGGGAAATTACTGTTTACTCAGTGTTGGCTGTAATACCAGGTTAAAAAAGGGATGGTTTTAATCTTGTGTCTTCCCACTAAATTTTTATGTATGTGAGTTAAATGATCCAAAAGATGCTCACAAGTCTCATCATTCCAGTGTTACAAATTACTTTGTGTTCTCCATGGATTGGTAGCCAGATAAATGGAGGCAGTGTTTATTTTACCACTCAGCAGATCTTCAAATATTATTACTGTGGCATATTTCCTTTGCTTTATTTTGTTTCATGTAGAATTCTATTTAAGACTTTAGGTCACTGCTTTATGGCCTTAGGCTTGGTATGGATCTTTAACCAAGCCACTGTAAACAAACAGTAGTGATTTCATGGAATTGCAGATCATGACAATGCTGTTGGGAACATTTTCTTTAAATGCCATGTCACTTTCACCTACTGCCTTCAGGCCAGTGCATGACATGCAGTAAGTGTCAGGTGAAATGTCACATCTGGGAGGAAGAGCTTGTGTGAATGCTAAACTGGAATGTGGAAAAATGGTGTCACATACCCTGTAATCTAATATTGTTCTGCCTTAACAGGGATGTTTTCTCTATGGAGATGTGTGTCTAACCAAAATGACTTTTGCTTGAAGTTCAACAGAAACTAAAATTACCTCTTTATCCCCAGCTTTCTTGGGAAGCTCTTGCTTCAGCAGTTCAATTCCAGGTCTTTGTATATTTTGCTGCCATGGTAAGCGCCTTTAACAAATAAACTCAGAAAATGGAAAGGAGAAGAATGAAATTACTCTGTATAATGGCATGAGAATAGCAACCTTCTCCTTAGTCATGAGACTACCATCCTACCCCAGCACTACAAATCTTAGGAGAGTCCCTATTATAAAAGGCCTCTGAAAGGATCCAATGATGCTGCCCTAATACATACTCAGCTCAGGCATTTAAGAACTTGTGATGCGTTATTTGAAGTGTTTCTTTTCTATTTGTTTTGAATCTGTCACCTGCAAGGTCTATTTGATACCCAGAGTTCCTATATTAGAAAAGGCAGTAGACAATTAACTCTTATTCACCTTTTCTTTGTTACTCTCTGTTTACAGAAGTCTAGCACAGCATCCCTCCATCATTTTCTGGGCTGTGTGCCATTACTCTTAGGGAAGCTGGGTTTAGCTTAAACAATCGTTCTTCTCTTTATCTTTTTTATTTTTATTATAAATTTTCTGAGATGATGGCACTGGAAGTGCACAGAGTTCCAAGTTCTGGGTCTCCTATGGATTCGTGCCATACTCTTTTCCAAATAATTCCAGGATTTTAGCAGCTTAATTGTTTGTTAGTAAGGACTTATTTTTCAAAATCCTCCTCCCGAGTGATAGAAACTATTTCTGAGTCTACCACATATATAGGATTGTTTTCCCCACAGGCATTACTTTACATTTATGCATTCAATTTCATTTGTTGTTTTATTACTCCCTTAGCATCATAAGGATCTACTGCAAATGTTCACAGTCAGCCTTCATTTTGATTACCCTGAACAATACACTATCATCAGCAAATTTTGCCACTTCACTGTTTAACCCCGTTTCCAGCTCACTGATTATATTCTCTACCACTGTTTTTACTGCTTTAGCTGGTGTTTTCAATGGTTTTGAATTCTTATTTCTGACAAATTCAAGAAATTCCTTTCAGCTGGAATGGAGCTGATTTTAAACAAGAAGTTATACATGTGACAGTTAATAGGTCAGCTATTTCAGACTTGTGTAGTTTTACAGCTCTGTTCTGAACAACATCTGGGTACAGTTATTTGTTACCATTCACTTTGTTGACGGTTCCACATTTCCTCAATTCAGTCCACGAGGCATCCTCCGATTCATCCAGTGGGAAGAAGGACTCCAATGGGAAAAGTTCCCAAAGTCTCCAAAGACAGCACAGCTACAAAAACATTTTTTTTACAGTTTCTGCTCTGACCTTATGTTCTTTGAGTTCTCCCTTTAATGTTTGGCCATCAATTGCCCTGCAAACTTTCCGGCTGGCGTTTTATTCCTCATCTGTTTGAAAAAACATCTACAGGACATTTTATGTCTTTTTCAAGTGGTTCCTCAAATTTTTTCCAACCTGCCTTCCTATGCATTCATATTTAACATGCCAGTTTCTATACGATTTTCCATTTTTCTCCTTTCAGCATAGCCTCAAGTATTTGAAAGCCTGTCTTCTTACTTGACTTGTCTTCCATTATCCTGATATTAAATCCTGTCAATTGTTTGCTTTTAGTTTATTGTGGAGCTTGTTGATGTATCTGAAATCTGTGTGGTAAAATCCCTGCCATCCTTCTGAGCCTTTGATACCTTGTCTATAGTCTTCATGTTAACTGCAAACATTTACTCTTTTAGTTGATCCTTTTAGTTTTGAGGTTTTTCTGTAGGAGTTTTTATTTTAGTGACAGAGCAAGGGACAATGGGTTCAAACTTAAACAGGGAAGATTTAGGTTACATCTAAGGAAGAAATTCTTTACTGTGAGGGTGGTGAGGCACTGGATGGGTTGCCCAGAGAAGTTGTGAATGGCAGTGTTCAAGGAACTGCAGTTCCTGGCAGTGTTCAAGGCCGGGTTGGACAGAGCCTTGGGTGACAAGGTGTAGTGGAAGGTGTCCCTGCCTATGGTAGGGGGGTTGGAACTGGATGGTCTTAAGGTCCCTTCCAACCCAAACCATTCTATAATTCTGTGATTTTTATATAGCTGTGCTATTTTTTTTTTTAATCAAGTACAGCTGAAGCAGATTCTGAAGACTTGCTGTTCCCCAAAATTTTGCTTCCTCAGATTTTAAATCCAGGTGCATAATAGCCAGTGGTTCATTTTCCCACAGGGAAATGACTCATGACAGGTTTTTTTCTGATCCTATGCCATGCACTGTCTTGTCTGCTTGCCTCTTTGTACTTTGTCCTGTGGCAGAAGCTGCGCATATTAGAGTTTGGAGCTCTTGGTCTTCCTTTTGATAAGTAGCATTTATCTTGCCCACCTTTTGGCTGAAGAGAACTAAAACTGTTGTTGAAGAAAGTTGAAATGACTACGAGCAAAAAGCTTAGAATGTGTATGGAGAAAAACTGCTCATTGATCCCCGTCAGTGATCCCTTCAGCACTGCTGTAACATTCACTGGTATCAAGGGAACACACACAATGATGTTGCTTGTCCTCCAGAGCACCTATCTCTTTATTTTCCATTCCAGAGCCTGTCATTGCCTTTGGGAGCTTGCTGCTGCCTTCACACTGTCTGAATACCTGGCCATACCAGTTTATGTGCCCTTTTCAACTGTGACAAGAGGTTCTGCCCGTATCTTACTTCCAACTAGGATGTCATATACTCAGTAATGCATTGGAACTACTTAAGTGGATTAACATTCAACTTGCCCTCTTATTTCAAGGCAGAAGGATAATTATGTAGTGTCATCCTAGACTCTGAAATTAATCTGTCAGTCATGCAACGGTGTCATCACACTACATTTGATAAATCAATCACAGGACTATGCATATATGCCAACACGCCAGCATCACTACCTCTGTCCTCGAGCTGATCAACTTCTTTATGTGCCCTCTTTGTCTGACCTCAGAGGCAAATCTCCTAAATTCACATTTTCCATGTGATGGTATAGAACAGGACACTGGGGTTACTGACCTCACATAATACTTTATTAGTGAATAAGTAAATTATTAAAATGCATATAGAAAGAAAAAGAAAAGGAGGTTATGCTATAAATAGAACAAGCTTGCTGCTGGAGACTTAAGCAGTCATCCACACTCATCTTCTAAACTATTTAACTCACTGCTGTAATTCATTAGTTTTTTCCAGTATGGAAAGAAAAAAAACAACCCACATTTGTTCCTATGGCAGACATCTGAATTTACATTGAACTGAAGCCCCTGATATTTTACAGGGTTTTTATCTGTTCAACCAAACCCAATAAACTGAAGTTTACCTTTATTTTTCAAAGATATACTTGAGGTTAGCACTGGGTCTATATACTGCTGACAGCTATAACACAGTAGAAAAATGAATAAGGGAGATTTAAATTGGTTTCATCAGGATGTTGCAGCCACAGTAACCTTGACATAAACCAGCTGCAAGCTTCCCAGGCTAAAACAGCCCTGAGGTGAATCAGTTCTAATAATACTTCTGGCTTGTGCGCCATTTTAACTGTATCTAAAAGTCCTCCAGGTTTATTGAGTTCAAGAGATATTGTCTTACTTGCATGAGTCCCATAAAACTTAAGCAATAAGCTCCCCACATGCTATGAACTTTAGGGAGTCCTAAGTGACCCATGTTTGTGGTAAATCCCATATTGTGGAGCTGGGCAGACAGATGCAAGTGTAACCATGAAGGTCAGAACAAACCTTACACCTGTGTGCAAAAGGTCAGAGCAAGAAAATGCTCATTCTCAGCTGCTTCCTCCAGATCTGATGGAGAGGTGTGCCTGGAAGTGCCTGATCCATCAGGAATTGTGCCACTATTGTACCTTACAAATAGTGATAGACAGTTTCTACAAATAGTGTAGACAGCCCTGTCTGTCCACAGTCCAGGGAAGTTCACTCTAAGGTAAGTAAATACAAGTAATTTCAACTTGACTCACCTGAAGTCCTGAGTATAGGAGTACTTGCTATTCTGTTTATTTATCATCTCAAGTGATCAAAAGTATGTCTGTTTTAACAAGTTTCCTTAGTGAATAGCAGATTTGTATGGCTGTCACTGTGTTGAATGTTACTTAAGCATGGACTGAAAAGTTCTGGGAGTGAATCTGCATTATGGCTAGTTTGCATTCAGTCTCACTTTGAAGACAAATCTAAGTGGTAACCAGGTGAAGTTTAATGGCACCGAATTCTTGTGTGGCTTTTCCAGAATGTTTTGTGTCTCCCCAGCTGGTGAGCTTCTTATTTCCTTAGCAAAAAGGAAAATCTGAAATAGCCTTGAAAAGCAAGTCCCATTACATATTTACTTTTCTTGAGCTAAGCAATTCTAAGGCCAATTTGTACCATGATCTTTGAATCTGAATTTACCAATCACCTGAAACTTAAAGAATTAAAATCTTACTGCTGGATCTCAGTGATCCAACAATATTGCCCACAGGCCTTTTTGAAATAGGGAGCATTTCACATCATTCTGAGACTGTGCTCAGCGCAAACCAACAAAATCTGAGAATCTCTGCATCCATGTTCTTAGTGGTGATGTTACCACAGGGGATTGCAGTGCTAAAAATCACAGTATCTGTCTGCTACCAAAATTCAAAATGGTTAAATATGTCAGAGCACACTCGTTAGGGTATTAGACGTTAGTTAGATGTTAGTTAGAGACCTTAGACTGTGAGAAAAAGGATTTAGGGGTAGGAAACTGGATATACTCTGTGCCATATCATTAAGTAGTGGGATAGAAAATAAACATAGCTGATAAAAGCATGTGTAACATGGTAAACCAAATAAGACGTGAGAGGCAATCCTGTACAAATAGATTCTAAATATTTGAAGAGGAATGCTCCTGGTGAAGATCCTTAGCACTGCTGCAAATGCTTCTAAACTGTTGGGTATTTGGTGACCTGTCAGGACCCACAGCATGTGAATTGAATGTAAGCAAATTCCTAATAGCTCTGTAATTTTTTACCTTATGGCCCCTGTTTGCTTTCAACCAAGAGACATAAACCTACAGATGTTGCTTCTGCATTTACAGAATGTAGGAGGGAGTGTGTAAGCACCCTGATTTCTTATTTGGCTTAGGGTAATCAGTTTCACCTCCCTTTCCAAAAATGTCATCAACACATGCAGTTGGTCACATTTGATCTCACTATATGATCTCACTATAAATGTATGCCTTTGGTGTTCCTATCTCTCAGCATCCTGTGATTTTCCCTTCAAGAAAGGGAAGTTTGGAATGCAAATGGCAATTTAAAGTAGTGGTGAGATCCTTTGTAAAGCAGAAACTCACAGCTTGAGAAAGGTGCTTTTACAGAACTGGATTTGCTGTCTGGCATGACTGCATGATGATCTCATTGCTGTCACGGAACCAGAACGAAGACCTGACTGGAGCTGTTCAGGAATTTGAGGACAAAATATAATGTCATTGGAAAATGCTGATCTGTCAAAAAAACATATTTGGAAATAGTTTGGGTTTAACAAAGTTTCCCCAAATCACAGTTGTATTTCCTTTGAAACTTGCCCAGTTTTCTGATGATTCATTTAGTGGGCAGTTCAGGATTTTGCGTTTCCAGGGTCCAAAGCTGTGGCCAGCTCTGGCAAAGCTTAAAATGAGTTGGGTTGGAAGGATTTGAAGACCTGAAGTTTACAGTTTACGAACAGAAAGATGCTTTGCAGAACAGACCACTTGACAAATATTCAGAAGAAATCCCTCTGATTGGTTGCTGGCTTCACAGCCTTGCTTCTGGGCTACAGCAGCTGACGACAGCTTCTGCAGAAAGCAAGCAAGGTCCATTGCTCAGCCCTCCTTACAGAAGATCAGAGCAGAAATAATCCAGCAGCAGAGGCTCCAACCTGCTAGTGATAGGACTGCTCCTTTCATTTGCATCCCTGCAAAACCTCACTGGGAAAGGCCAAAGGCTTCATGTTGGGAAAGAAGATGAGGACATTGCATTGCAGACTTGGGAGGAGAGAAACAGCACCTCAGAGGGAAGTTTTTCATAAATCTTATTTTCATGAGTACAGGTCTGATTTGGGGCTTGAGAGACTAAATTCGTTTTTGGATAGGGGATAGACTAATGGCAGATTGGTAATGGCACCCACATAGATTTACTCCATGCTTATAGAACATGCAAAGTTCAGGTGCTGATGCTTAAAAGACCCCAGGATTTCAAGTCACCCGCCTGTCCAGCAAAAGGATTCAGTGCTCACTGACCCCTCAGTAACACAGAGCACAGGAACACTTAGAGCCTCAGTTCACACAGGGGCTCACAAGACTTCCCCCTCCCTGTCAGAGGACTGGGTGCCACATGCAGACATTGTAGTTTTTAGGCTGCCTGCGCTGGGGTTAGGATCCAGGATGCAGACAGGGCTTTTGAGCATCCTGGGCTCTCTGCCAGAGAGTGGAGCAGGGTGCCAGGCCGCAGGGCTGCAGCAGCAAGCCTGCCGGGTAGCCCCAGCAGATCAGTCAGCTTCATTGCCTCTGGGGAAAAGAGAACAAAATAGCAAAGCAAGAAGAACAGAGAAATCTGCAGGGGATGACAGTGACTGCAGTCTCCATTCCAGATCAGAGGGGAAATCCTCCTTGTTTCTGAGAATAAGAAACTAAGTTTTAGGCAATTGTAGCACAGCCTCAAGGCCTCAATCTATGCAACTGCTTAAGCATCTACAGATTCATAGAGACGGAGCTAACAGCGTAGAGGCTCCAGCTCTTCAATGGGGAACGTTTCTAATGCATTATCAGACTTTAGAGGAGAAAATACTTATGGTTCACTCTAAGTCAAGAATATTGTTACTGATACCTACAGTTGCCTGTCTATTATAAATGCTTCAGATAACGAAATGTATCACATGAATTTAATAAAAATAAAAATTAACTAAAAAAGTGCTTCACCAGCATTTTCTGTCCTTGCTCTATGGTAACCATAGGAGCAAGGCTAAAGAAATGTTAAAACTCACATCTTCAGGAGAATCTGTCAGTCTTAATACTTTCTGTTCCTGATGGTTTTAGGTCCATAGATGCCGGTAGAGTATCACCACATATTTCTTCTGAGCCTTGCATATATGCAGCTCATGACAACACCACATGGCAGAGTCATATGAAAAAAGACTGTGAGAGCCCACTCTCCTGCTTAGACACTCCACTGAGGCCTTTAAGTATCATGGTGAACAGGGTCCATGTTCTATCTTCCTCTGACAGCAGCACCTCCTTTTGTGTCTCCTCTACCCACAGTTGGTCCTGCAACAACCCCTCAAACCTTGCTGGCAGAAGCTCAGCACAGTTCATCTTCACGCTGTGCTGGTGCTTGTGAGGTTAGCTTGTCTGTCCCTGTGAGCAGCACAGTAACCCTCACTGACAGCTATGCTCTGCCTTGTGAAACCAAAATAGAGAAGTATTTGTAGGGAGTAATATGTGCAATGGTCTGTCCAGAGCCTAAAAGTCATCCTGGCCTTTGCTTCCTCATTGTAGTGAAAGCTGTTCATGAAACAGAGGGTTGGAAACCAGGCTTTTGAGCTGTTGTGTGCCATAATCAATCTTGTTAAATAGTCACTGAAAAAAGAACTTCCTTCTGGAGCACACGTTGTTTACAGGCTGAATTTCATGCTGAAGTTGGTATTTATAGCTGCTATGAATCTTTTAAAGGAGAATGTCCTCTAACTGCAATAAGGTATGAGTCTTCAATAATGCAATACTTGCAGAGGCTTGACGAGATGTATGGTAGCCATATTTTTGTAGCCAATGCATTGCAAACAAAGAAATATAAAATCAGTTATAGGCGTGCTGATGCCAGCAATCACAGCTGCAGACTGCATAAAAAGCAAACTTCCTAGATGGCTGCTAGTTTTCTATCATTTGCTGTTCATAACTTTGGGGGTTTTAAGAGATTTTTATACACAGAATAACCTGATAGTTCCATAAATAGACACAATAACGGTTTGCATGACAGGCAACTGATATGCATTTTTTTCCCTTACTATATTCAGCCTATTTCAGCTAGATTTGTAGACACACAGTGACACCCAGTGGTTGATATTAAAAATAGCAGACTGACCCATAATTTATTTGAAGCCCTGGAACAGATTATTAACTAGCTCATACACATCCAGGGTCAGAAAAGTTCCAGCATATACTGTTTATTGAAAAAAAAACCAAACTGTTATTCAGTATGTTTTTCTATTTCATATATTTTATTGACACTCCTAAACTAAAATAAAATCGAAATACACAGCACTAATTATACTGGGAAAAGAATAATAAAAATGCTAAAAATAGCTGTTTTCATTTGTCAAAAACTTCTCATAATCAAGCGTGTAGGAAAAAAACTATTTTCTTTCTAGGGCAGGAGATAAGACGGCTTACATTCAATTTGTTATCCCATCTTTATTTTAGTGTTTTGGCTAGCCAATCTGCTCTTACAGTTGGCAATCTGTGAAGACCTCTTCATATTTTCAGGAACAAAACTGGCTCCCCTTTACCTCTAAAGTGTAGATTGAAATTTTATTGTGGGCTTTTTTGCAGAAGCCAGATCAGGCTTCAAATAAAAACCCAGTGCCAGGTTTAATTAAAAAACCAAATTGCTCTTGCATCATTTTGACATGATTAAAAAGTTTCTGCTTGCAATGAAGCTCATCTTGAGGAGTGTTTCCTGTTTTCTGATCTAGCAGCAGTAGGGTCATTGACTGCTTATATAGAGCAGCAGCTAAGTAATTCAGTTCCCTTCAACCTGAAACTTTTGCTGAATCTTTTTCTGAAGATTCACAACATTTATTCTGATACCCTTATGGTCAGCAAAAGAAGCACAACAGTTTAAGGGTATCTGTGCCAGGCACAGGCTATAGGCATATATCAATATGGCATATACCGACAAGCATGAGTATACTGCAAATTACAAGATTATGCATGTTCAAGAGTGAAGAAAGTTCACCATGTTCAGGAGGTGAAGAAGCTCTGAGGCCCAGGCTCCACTGGGAATACCACAGAAACTTCCAGTGACATCAGTGGAGCACAACAGTGCATAACTGCCCATGAGTGTGCCTCAGATGACTCGTGGTGTTGCAAATCTGTGAAAAACCCTCAAGGTTGGGGAAGATACATGCTTGAGTTGACTAATACGCTACAACAGCGTAACTCTGACTGCTGTGCCTCAGGGCTAGCCAGTTACACTGACTCACCTTGCATGTTGTGGCTTTAATGAAATACTTGGTCTTGTCCAGAACCTGTGGAAAATTCTCACAGGTCACCCTGACTTCTTTTCATGCAGTACTGGAAAAGGTTTGCTTCCTACCTGTGAGAGTCACACAAGTTCACTCTCATTTTCTAATATACAGTTCAGAGCAGGGGTTGTTTAGGCCTTTTTTAGGCTTATTTATGAACTGACATGCCTTCATGCCCTGAGCACACGAGCTCTCACCAGAACTTTCCAGTAAGATACCATTGTTAGTAGGAGCACGCAGCTAGGGGTATTCCACATTCATGCATTTGAACCTTCAATTGGGAGTGGTCTGGGTAATTCTAAGTAGAGAACCTTAGGGATAGCAAGTAGAGCTCCTGAAACATCCATGTGCCATGAAGGCAGCCTAGAAGTAGCTAGGTTTCTGCAAGTGTCTCCAGATCAGTGAGGTTTCTCTCTGTATACTGGGATATTCACAGGTTTGATGATGAACAACCCTCTGCTGTTTTTCCTATTACATTTTTGTAATTTGGAGAACATTTTTTTAACACTGACAAAATGATTCTTATTGTTATTTCCTGCCTTTTGGAAAGTGATCTAATTTGGTCCAAATCTCAAGCTAATTTTTGAGGTCCCAGTCCTGAAAACTTTGTGTAGTTGCAGCTCCCACAGAAATAACCTGATCATTCCTTTATCCCAGTCAAAATTTAGCACTCATTTATTTAGATTCATTTTTTGCATAAAAAGAGATTGTCAGGGAAGACTCACAGAAGAAAATAAAAAAAAAGGAGTAGAAAGGAGTAAAGTTAAAGAAGAAGAGGAAAGCAAATGTAGAGGAGTAAATCTAAAGGACTGCTTGTTGTATGTGAAGGCATCCCTATGGGTAGAAACAGTCCCAGTCTTATTTCCCTTCCACTGGAAGGCATTTATGTGTTCACATAAGAGAACTAACACAGTAAGGGCATTAATACCCTTCTTGCATGCTATTACAGACTCATAATAAGGTGGATCAGAGAACGCTTGTCACATGCCCAAACTACCTTTATTCAAGGGAACTGCCACCTCAGTGCGTCATATGAGGCAGGTCAAGCCTAGGGTGAAGCAAGCTTTCTGTGTAAGAATTTTAATTAGCAATGAGCAGAATAAAATGCATAAGCTGCTGAAAGTTAACAAGTGCTACTGTTCGAGATGTATGTTCAAATCCATGCCATGTACTTCCCTTTCCTCACTGACATAATGGATTAGCAATATACTGGATAGTCATCAACAATTATTACAATCATCCTTCTAATCTTATTAACAAACTTGTAAGAAGCATTAAAGACACATTTATACCATTTGTGGGAAAAAGTCCAAATACAATGAACCAGAAGCTGCTTATCTACAAGCAAAACCAGCATTCTGTGACTGAAGGGGGCCAAGTTAATCAGAGCTATCAAGAGACTAATTCAGGTCCGGAGGGCTGGGAAGGCAGATTATATGATCACTTATAAGTCATTGAAAACATACACTACATAGTATTGTAACAACAAACAATGATCTTCTGTAGGGTGCAGTTTCCTGCTATCTCTATAACTGTGTTTTTGATATTTTAAGTATCTCGTCAGCATCTTTTTATCCCTAAGTGGAGAATAAGTGGCAATAGCATTATAACTCAGCTTGTTAATCATTAGACCTTTAGGAAGGAAGAGGGTAGACTGTAAAAACAGACCTTAAATTGTTCATGTTTAAGGCAGTAACAGAGAGGACATGAAAAATCAGCTTTATATATGCTCCTTTGCTTTATAGGATGGGGGGGAGGATACTGCTGGCTAATTTTTCACTTTTAAAGTATTTTGTGGAAGTACTAAATTGTGCTGGCTTACCAAGGAAAATAGGACACCAAAAGTAGGCTTATTCACTGACTCCACCATGGAATAACTGGGGTCTGGTATTATTATGCTTTCTTTTAGTAGGACTATCCACAGGCTACAACCGACTCCTCTTTAGAAACTTCTTCCAAAGACTAGCTACCCACATTTGAAAGTTGTTAAAACATTGCACTTTGGCTGCTTGCTGTTTTTCCCATCAACAGTCCTACAAAGTCCATCAACAAAGACTTTTGCACTATTTACCAAAAGCAAAGGATTCCTCCAAGGACTAGAGTTAATGGCAATTATTTCTGATCTCACAAGACATGGAACACACTCCAGTCCTGTATGCAATGTAATACTCCACATTTCTAGTGCTTGATTTTTCATTGCTATGTACTATTTCAACTATTCAGGACTTGCACTGCTGAAAGACTAATTTAACCTGCTCCTGTGAAAAGTATCACCTGAAACATTGCAATTTTTCTAATGTTTTTTTATAAGCAAATGGCACACAGGCTTTTGTCTCTTTCCTTTTTAATATTTAAAATAAACAGTTGCACTGCCAAAGGCACGTAGGGTTTCTTAAGAGAAAATATTTATAGCAAAATGAAGTTAAAACATCTCTGAGAAGGTAGTGGTAAGAAAGAAAGCAGTTTACCCACATTAGTGTGATCTTAAGACCAGTAAGCAGTAAAGTGTCATAGTGCTTGGCAAAACCAGGTTCTATATTATCTGTATGTTCATTGTCTGCAAGTGTCCTCCTTGTACAATTGCTTACTATCTTCTTTGCTTAAAGAGTATGTTGTGCAATAACCTTCCTGTTACCAGAAACATAGGGAACTGTTTCTTAATGTATAGCAAGCTGCACTTCAGAACTATTTGAAATTTTACAATATAGAAGTTATCAGAAACCTAGCCTTCAGTCCAGAGTTACTGGTCAAGTTAGTATGTGTTTCTACTACCAGTTAAAATGAGTGCATCTACAATGCATTTACTTCATTCACACTTTAATGGTTTCATTGAAAGATAGCAACTTTAATTTGTGAGATGTTCACTGCAGGGCTCTGTGATATCTAGACTAAGCCTTGCTGTTGCAAGAGCCAGGGCTCAGAGCTTTCCTCACTAGATCACTATTTATCTTGCTATCACTAGATATAGCAAGGCAGACCCAAAGAAAGGGTCTAACAACCCTGGATGCAAATGCAAAAGCCATTTCAAAGTGGACTATTTGTACTATCAACATAAAGAGTAGCCTAATTTTATATGAACCTGAGACATGAAGAATAAAACTCCTCAGCAGGTCTGCCTACTTCTCCTGTCACAGCAGTTGACTCCAGACTTCCCTCAAGAAATTGGAAGAGGACTCTTAACATCAATGATTCTGACTTCCTTTTCACAATGTAAATATTACAAAATTTTCCAGTAAATTCACATACTGAAATATTCTTGTATTTCTAAAATTAAAATTAAACAGGGGTCTTCCTAAGATAACCTAAAATTTGCAGACAGGTTGCATTTGTAAGCAGCATGGCTTTCTACAGCCTTTTAAACACCTCTTTTCCTTTTTCCTTTCCCTGACTACTATACAGTAAGTCACAGTGCAAGCAAACTGTCCCACTGGTGGTAGGAGTGAAGCCAGCACTTGCAAACAGTTAAACTACATGGAAACTTAAACTTCAGCAGACCAACTGGAGCATTTTATGACTGCTCACATTTTTAGATGTAGTCTGTGCCTTAATCTATGAAGGTAATTTCTAAAATGCACAGAAAGGGGAAATTCATCAAATGCTGAGAAATCCAGCAGCAGCATCTGGGTGAAACAAGTTACTCAACTGGTTTTCAACACCACTTTTCAGAATCCCACCCTTAACTGAAACCCTGGGCAAACTTGACCTGGAAAAGCAGGGCTAGAGTGCCCTCCGCCGGCACAGCAGGGGCAGGGGACAACGGGTTGCTCACTTGGAGACTCTGAGGGGGAAGGGAACTGAAAGGAGGGGGAGGGCAGCCTTAGTATTTCAGCAAATGCTGAAAAATCCCACTGACTGGATCTGTTGTGTTTCTCGATCCTTCATTGCTCTTCTATGATAGCGCATCACACAAGAGGAGGAGCAAACCTATTCACTGTTCTAATTTTAGGTAAACAGGGGCAGAATGTCTTTCTCTCCTTCAGCATCTCTTCTATTTGAAATCCATTTGGATCTCAGCTGCTCAAAAAGCCCCTAGGAGAAGAAATAACAAAATCAAGTTTCCTCTATTACCAAAACCATGTTTAAAAACAAGATAATGAATGATAACATGCTTATAAATAGTCTATTGAAAGCACATAAATAGAATGACTTACTTGCTTGTGTTCCCAGAGATCACAGTCCAAATCACAGACCACAAGAAAATCTCGAAAACATTTCCAAATAGCAAGCAAGATCTCTTCGTTCCTCCACATGCTCAGCAGTGTCACAAAACTGACTTCTGATGCATGTCAACCTACATGTACTTCAGCGGGACTTAGAAACGTGTGTATGATGTATATGACCCAAATAGCATTGGGTCAAGTGCATGAAGCCATGAAATGAGGACAGAATTAACTAGTCACACAGCCTATCATGCAGTCTCTTTGGTCACT
Organism: Agapornis canus; assembly: GCA_036873685.1. Classification (NCBI taxonomy): domain Eukaryota; kingdom Metazoa; phylum Chordata; class Aves; order Psittaciformes; family Psittacidae; genus Agapornis; species Agapornis canus. The sequence continues at coordinate 40,400 of JBAFWW010045408.1, forward strand.
GCTTCTATTTGGCACACAAATAAAATATGCATTTGTGACTCATTTTATTGCATAATATTCTACCACTAATTATCATCCAAAGTTTCCTCCTCAAAGCTGTGTGAGACCTCATCTCTTTCGTCTCCTCCCACTCTTTTACAGTGCCCTGAAAGCCACTCCTCACATTTATCAAGAGGCACACTGCTTTTTCTGCTGCTGAAACTGATAATCACTGTAAAAATTCACAGAGAACCTGAACCCAAGGAATATTTAACATAAATGCAAACTTCCGTGATCTTTGAATATGGCAAAGTAGGAACTTCCCAGTTATGCTCACCCCATAAAAATCAAATTGGCTTTTCCTTGTTCTGATTTGAGATGGAACTCACAGTTATTTCCTTTAATGGAATTTATGAGAAAGGAGGTTACTTCTCCAAATCAAACCACTGCTCTAATGCAATTTCTCATCCTATAACTTTTTCAGCTTAATATACAGCTATATTTATACTCTAAGGCATTTAATGAGTTCTATGTGTGAAGTAGAATTAAACACATACAGCATGAACATTAAATTTAAGTCCGTTTCCCCGAAAAGCAAGTGGAACAAATATTCAGCCTGAAGCAGTGGGAAGGAGCTAATGGCTAAGCCTGAGCAGGGTTATCTGGGAGCTTTTCTGTTCGATCTAGTAGTCATTGAACAGATAAAAAGTGAGGTCCCGGTTCTTCAAAGCATAGACCATAGCTAAAGACATCCTGCCTGTCTTCATGTAACGTGGACTAGCAACAGCATCTCAGTAACATTATTTTACACATTTTTAGTACTGCTGGTCAGTCAAAGACATGCTTCATAGCAATACCAGTGACCAGATCAGGAATAGACCGCTTGCTGATGCTCTGCAGATAATCTGACTATGCATTAGGAAGCATTTCTTACCGAGAGGGTGATCAAACACTGGAACAGGCTTCCTAGAGACATGGTTGGTAGTGCAAGTCTACCAGTGTTTAAGAGGTATTTGAACAATGCCCTTTATAACAGTCCAGAAACCTCAGAACTGCAGGGGACTACCAAGGATACCACTAATATATAGGGACTAGGCATGCAAATTGCATATAGATACTGAGAGGGAGAAAGATCAAAAGAATAGGGGAGAAAAACAAAACAAAACAACAACAAAACCCAACCAACCAAAACCAAGAAACACCAACAAACAAAACAAGGTGTCAAGTAACAGAATAGATTTAGGGTTGTATATGGAAAATAATTAGCAAAAGGGTTGCAGATGACCATGATGACACCGGGAGGTGAAGTAATTTAAAATATCACTGTAAAATATCACTGGATAGTAAAGATGAAGGCAAATCCTTTTGAAGTGAAGAGGAATGATTCATTTTCTCATATCCATCATGGAATACTTGGGATGATGCTCTTATTCAACAAAGAAAAATCACAGAAAATCTTGTGATATTCAAAAAGTTCAAAATACTCTTTCTAGCAGCACACAGACAAAATACCTCACTACTGCAGGCTTATAATCAAACATGGCAACAGGCAGAAAGCACTGGGCACCTGGATGAATCACTTCTATCAGAAACCGAGGAAAACTGCTGTAGGTGGCAGAGAGGGGGTGAAGCTGTCTTCCCACGGTGCTGCAGGTGCCCAGTGTCTGCTCTTAGCCTTGAGATGGGTTCTGGGAGGACAAACTACACTGAACCATCCAGCCTCACGCCTTTAACGCTGCCCATCTCGGTGACAGCAGCTCTCGCACCGAGCAGCTAAGCAGAACGCCAGCTGCCCCGGCAGGAGTCCTGCACAGATCTCAGTGCAAGCGGCTGTTTCTCATTGCTCGCTGGGTCCGGTCAGGCAGCTTCCCATGAGAACCATTGGCAGGAACATGAAAGCAGGACATCTCCCGGTCTGCCTTGCAGCGGGGCGTTCATGTACCCTACCGACCCGGTACCCGCTGGTCTCCCACGGGACTCGGAGCGCCAGGAGCACAAGGCACTAGCAAGTGGTGCTTACGGCGGCAGGATCAAACCCAGCAGCGCCGGGCCAACCTCGAACGGGAAGGGGACAAAGGGGTAAGAAGCCGCCCGTAGGGCCACGGTGCCCACCGGCCAGAGGATGAAGCACGGCCGTGCGGCACCGTATGGTACCAACCTCGCCCCACCCACCGGCCGGGTCACATCTCTTCCAATCAGGAGGAGCCTTATACCGAAGTCGAATGCCTTCGTTCCCCGAGACTGAGCCGGGGAGCCGCTCAGCACAGGCTGTATAGCTGCCAATCACGGCTCGCCTTGCAACCAGCCAATGGGAGGGGTGGTGTCGGTTGTTGTTGCCCTGTGAGGCGGCTGCGCGGTGCTGTTGGGTGCCGGCCACTGCCGCAGGAGCCATCCGCGAGGCCCTAGGCCTCCGTGCCCG
>JBAFWW010045411.1:0-11188 GCA_036873685.1 Agapornis canus
CTTAACCTCTGTTCTCTCTATACAGTAATGATTTAATGTATTGCTAACTTTCTTTGGTACTTATATCTCCTATTTGCCTTATTGTACTTATTCACTATACAGAGAGATACTTACCTAATTCACATTAGTATGTTTGCTGTTAGTGTGCTTGGTTAATGAACTCTGTATATTATACAGCCAGCGTGGTCACTTTGTGGTGTACCTGTCTGTCAGCAGAACAACAGCTCCCAGCCCCAGCCTGGCCTTTGGGCTCCTAGAGCCTCCATGAGTTGAGTAAAACATTCTCCAACTCTAGGACTTAAGAGTCACTTAAAAAGCAATTTTGACCATGCTCCCCTTCCCCCTGGCCAAACTGAAGGTGCTGCTCCATTAGAGCTCTGGCCTTGGCAGTCTTTGCTGGTGTCTACAGTCAGTAACAACCACCAGAGAGGGGCTCAGGACACTGAACCCTACACACTCCTGTTCAAGAGGAGACCTTCTTTTCTCTTCCTGACAGAGGGAAGGGAGTGAAGACAAGGTTGGAGGAGCAGACAAGGCAGCAAGGCACAAAAGGTGTTAAATATCTTTATGAAGTCAATCTTATTTACATGGATACAGAATCACTTTACAGACAGTTGAATCAGGAGGCAACGCGTGCTTTATTTCAGCAAATTAAGATGGGCAAGACTATGACATGTCCTTGTTTAAGTGGTCGATTAGTATGTGGGCTGGTGGTAGCTGCAGGGTGTAACTAACAACAGCGAGCTACAGCAACCAGGAAACACTCACTGCACGAGCTCCACCACCTGGAAGGAGCGATCCACTTCACTTGCATTCTCACACACGCAGAACAACGACTCTGACCAATCATTTACCTTTTACAGGGGTTGTGCTAATGTAATCAAAGACTTTGTCCCAAACTGGCGAAGGGCTGAGTGATAAACTTGCACCCCTTCAGAAGCAACAGCGGTTGTGTAGTACTTCAGTTACTGAGGAAGGGCCCCTGAGGCAAAGGGCAGATTCCATCCCCACCCTTTGGCCAGGCAACCAGCAGGACCCCCCCCCCCCACCCCCAGCTGCTGAGCAAGTCAGGGCAGCAGAGCTCGGACCAGCCCCAGGGATATCCTGCTCTGAGAGCTGTGAGACAAGGAGGGCAGTCATGAAGCCAGGATTAAACCTTGCCAATCCACCAAGCCTCCTGGGAGGAGAAACGTAGCACTAAGCTCTCCAAACAAGTGGAGCATTAGCAGGGCACCTGAGTGAGCAGCAGCCATCCAGGGCTCCCTACAGCAAACTGCTCTGCTCTCTGCAGCAAGGACACAAGTTTCATTTCACATTTCCACTGGTTTGCATTCTAAATAATATTTCAGTGTTATTTTTTACCAGATAAGGTTCCAGCAGCAGTGGGGACTGTGGAGCAACCTCAGAGAGAGCGCTGCATTGCTGCAAAGCTGGTATTTCCCTTCATTACCATGTCCTGGGATGGTGGGTGGGTTTTCTATCACAATGGCTGTTGGTGCCTCAGTGGGGTGTCACCTCTCCAGCTGGGGTTCTCACTATGCCGCTGACACCTTTTGCTCTCCAGAGCCCACTGCCAGAAGGACTCATCCCCAACTGCAAAGATGATTTGCTGCTGGCTCTTAGCTTCCAGTAGAACGCTTCCCTGTGGTTGAAGCAAGGGAGAAGTTCAGTGTTTTCTGAGCACATCAGCCCCTGCAGCCCACGTTGTGAGCACACCTCCCACCTGACCCATCATGATCTCACCACACACAGCAGACACATTTGAACCCTGCAGTGCCAGGAAGCCAAGCCCCTGGAATCCAAGACACTGGTGTCTGTAAGAGTGATGCCAAGCATGCAGTACTCCTTCACAGCAGGCCAACACCAACTGGCACCCTGACCTGTAACGCTGTACTCATTTGTGTGGTGGGAGCTTGAATGTGCTTTGTGACAAAGACTGATGCCTTTCTGGTGCTGTAAGCCTGTGGCAGGGTGAGTCCAGCCCAAGCACTCCAGCACCAAAGGCTCTGCAGGATCCCTGTACCTGCCAGCAAGCTTGGGCTCTGCAGTGACACAACAGCCCATTCCAGCTAACAGGGACACCCTCGGTACTTTGAACTGAGTACAGGCACTGGGTGGATGAGGAAGCAGAGCTGCAGGGGATGCCAACAGCCTCCTTGAAGGTGCACCCAGCATTTTTGCTGCAGCAACAACGTGCTTTAGTCCCTGGCTTCTTGCTCCAGGTCCCAGGGGACAGCTAGGGCTTTTCACACAAGTGGCTGGAAGGCCTGAGGCTAAGTGAGAAGCAATGCTGTGCTTTTGCTGCTTCTACCTCCCAAGAAGTGCAAGTTGTGCTCATAGGTGGTGGGTGGAAGACAACCATAAAACACAAGAGGCCTCCTACCTCGGACGGGGTGTCAGGAGCTAAACATTTTCTTAAGTTTGGAAAGGAATCCCTCCTTGTTCTCCTCAGCCTCAGGCCTATCCCCGCCTGCGTCAGCGCTAGCCGTGGCCCTGCCACCTGGACACAAACAGCAAAGGGCTGCAATCAGATACATCTCCCACCAGCAGCCAGCACTCAGGACAAAGCAAGAGGGTTATTCTAAACAGGGAATGGTCAAGTCAAGGCAGCTGCGTCCTCGAGTACAGGGCTGCAGCAGGAGTGAGAGCACTGGAGAGCCTGGACCTCAACAAGTGGAAAAGATGGGAGCCCAAGTAACAGTGTTCCCTTGCCCTCTCCCCAGCCTTCCAACTGTCGAGGGAATTCTGCTGCACTATCAAGTCAGGGACCCCACAGGCTTTAGAAATGAGCACTTGGAATTGAGAGTCTGCCATTAAAATCAGGTTGTTGACCTGTCCACAGCCAGCCATCACTTTACAGGGAAGGAAAGCTGTACTGGCAGTTCCTGGAACAACTTCTCTTCCTGTTTCATGGTTGTGTTGTGACCTTTGAGAGCAAGGCAGTGCCAAACCATACAGGGAACCTGCTTCATGTAATAACAAGCAATGCTCTGACAAACAAGGATAAAATTAACTTGGGCCAGAGTGAAAAAGGCTGCAAGTGTTTCAGATCAAGTGTCTGGATAAGGAATCTTCTCCACAGTGGTGAACATAATTGTCCTGACTAAACAGGTCTCAAGAAATTGTTTGTCCCTTGAGTCTATAGCAGGAAGAAAGGAGCCCTCTTGGCTATCTCCTTTATCTGTGGCAAAACTGTCAATAACAAGACCCCAAATCCTCCTCAAGCTTTCTTTGTGCACAGAGAACACAAAGTCCAATCCTCCCCATCCTCCCACAGCTGACTGCAGAGCTCTGACTGATGCAATGGTATGAAACACTGAGGCTGGTGGCAGAACACGCCTCCGTCCATCCATCCATCCATCCACTCGGGGTATTTCTGTTGCCTAGAGCAAGAACATGCTTTCAGCACCAGCCTCTGTGCCACAAACTACTGGCAGTGTTTTTAATCCACCTTGCTGCTGAATTGGGATAAAAACTTGCAGGTTTGCTGTTTAAAAAACATATCTGGAGAGCATTTTTCCCCCTTTGGCACCTAAATGCCTTTAGAAAGATGGAATGCAAGTGTTGTGCTTGGAGATCTCTTGCCTCCCCCCTCAGGCTGATCTTTCATGCTTACTCCCAGTAGAAAAGACCTAATTTCTTGTTATGAAAACACTATGAAACATCACATCAGTAAGTATTTAGCAGATACTGCCTTCTAATGTTCTCAGGTTTTGGCACATGCAGCAGAGAGGACCCATGTTCCTGGGATCATCTGGCAGCTCCTGAAAGGCTCTTGCCTGTGCCTTTATGCAGTCATAAATACCCTTTTTGGTTTGAAACACAGAAAGAAATCCAATGTAAAGTTCACTGTTCCAATATGAGCAAAGAAAAAATTGCTTTCCAGTAATGAAAGACAAAGCTCTTGTCTTACTATTTTAGCATGTTTTGTCTTTAGCTGCTACAGATGCCAGGTATCTCACTCCTGACATTTAATATACAATGGCTGAATCAAAACTTTTAATCTGACATGAAAGCAGCTTCACAATGCTCCCAGATGACTTTGCTCCCTTCCCTCATGCTAGACCCTGTCTACTGACTGGAGCCAGTACTCAGCACCAATGAATATTTCTACCCTGCTGTCCCCTATGTGGCTTGAGTGTGGCTTGGAGCAGCTTAGATAGCAGCACTCCCCTTCAGCTTTCAAGGGGAAACATCCCTGATGCAGTCAGAGGCACAATGGATTAGCTCACACAGAAAACTGTGCTGAAGCACGTTCTCTTTTCCTACCTGTGCTACTAAGACAAGTTACTTCTGCCCCAGGAGCTGAAACAGGCAATCATTGCTGCAGTGAGACTCCACAACTCATCAGGACCCTGGAGTATCTCAATCTGTGTCTCTCTTCAGCCACAGATTTGTCCAGGAAGTATCTGAGTAGTGCTTTCTGGGAAGGGGGAATCTCCTTGTTTTGTGTTACATCAAACTGAAACCATTTCCAAAGTAACGTGCTTGGCAGTTCGTGGTGATGCAGTCTCAAGGTTACCCTGGCTCACCTTCCTCCCCAGGAACCCTCCAGAAGCACTCTGCACTCCCACACCGGCTCCTCAAGGAGGAGCACCAACTGGCACTGCTCACCTGAGGCTGTGTTTGTGACCCCGTTCACTGTGCCCTCCACATCTGCCTCGTCCTCGGCGTAGCTCATCATTAAGGCTCGCTGGCGATCCGTCAGCCTCCTGCAGGTCCAACACAGAATGGTTATGACTGTCTTTAGGGACAAAGGTAGCTACAGCTCTTCTTAACCTTCTCCAGCAGCACACATGAGGGGCAGCTACTGGAAGTACAAGAGGAATATACCTGACATACACTGAGAGTCCCTCCAGAGCTCTTAATGATCTAGACAGAACAGGAGTGGAAGACACGAGATGACCCGCTGCCTTTCATCAAACTACAGTGAAAAATCAAAGTCTACCCAAGTGCTGAGAAGCAGAGCTGCAGCAGAACACCCATCTGCTGGGGAGGCCTCAGGAATGAACTCCAAGTGCAGCAAGACAAGGTGAACAGTTTCCTTCACCCCAGGAGCCAAGGGTGTACTTCTGCATTTCCAGGGTGCAGGGTTTTTAGAGCTGCATTGCCAAATGGTATTATTAAGAAACCCCAAAAGTCTATTGGACATTAGAAATCACAGCAGAGAGAAGTCAAGGACCTTGACAAAGCAGGAATGTTGACACTATCTTTCTGGGCAATGTTTTGGGTTTGGTTTTGTTTCAGAAAGTTCAAGACTTCACAGAAACTTGTATTAGCTCTACTTACTGAGGAACTTTTATCTTTATGTGAATGTAGTGGTCTCCGTAGCCGTAACTGTTAACCTTGGGAATGCCTTTCCCACTCATGCGAATTTTCTGGTCTGGCTGAATACCAGGGGGTATCTATGAACACAGAGGTGTCATGTTTATTACTCCAGTTTAAGCATTTCCATAGTAATTGTATCACATGTCTATAAAAACAAGCTGCTGCTCCAGCAAGCTTCAAAGCTGGACAGGAGAGATCTGGTACATTCATTCATCTGGACACATTCAGAAGTCAAGTCTGTAATGACAGAAAAGCTTTTGAAGGAATGAGTAAAGAACCTTGCATGGCCTGTAGACCTTGGCTGGGATTTGTTCAGCCAGCTCTTCCTCTTCCTACCACAGAAAGGACGTGTGAGCAAGCAGGTCACACACTACCCAACACTCAATCCTGACCAAGTCTGAAACATGACGCTGGCAGACACAGGACATCTGTGCACCTCTGCAACAAAGGAGGAATCTGCTGTCCCACATCGATTTATGCCCAAACTCTTCCACAGAAAGGTACTTACTGTGATATTGATTGTCTCATACAAGCCTTGACATCTGGCTGTACCTCCCAGCACAGCCTGCGCTACTGAAATGAGGAGATCCGAATGGATATCTGCTCCATTTCTTCTGAACACAGAACTTTTCTGAACCTAAAAGGCAGGCAGTTCCAAAAAGAAGTGAGCACACCATCAGCAAGTTCTCATAGTAAACTGCTTTGAAGGTTCTCTGAAGGAAACATACCAGAACACTGCAGTCGAACCCAGCTCAGAAGTGTAAGTTAATGTTCAGTCTTTTAGACTCACACAGAGCTCGCCATAGCCATGCCTAGTCAGAGCCTTAGGAGGATGCCTGTTTCCTAGTTCAGCAATTCCCTCCCCTAATCCTGTTGTTAACTTATCAGTGCCAGTATGATTCTGTGGAGACCGAGAAGACACTGCCTTGTTCAGTACCTGAACAGGAGACAGCCAGAAGAGAAGAGGGAGGCAAACACCTTTGAAGTGGCCTCACAAGCTGGAAGAGAATTAAATCCTCCAACACCACTGAAAAGGCACTGAAAGAAATTTTCTCCTTGACAGAGTTGCATGACAGGACACCTACAGGAGAACAGGACACCTACAGGAGAACAGGGCCCCAGGTACAGGACATGTGCAAATGCCTCCCATAGGCATTCCTGCAGCCCTCCTCAGCACTCCCAGCCCTGCGAGCAGACAGCTCCTGCACACTGACAAGTCAAAGACCCAAGGCATTGGCAATCTACTCTGCATTTTGATGCCTGCTACTGTAAGGGCCTTGTCCTGGAACAAGCAGCACAACTCTCCACAAGCAGACTGAACTGGTTACAATGCAGATCTGCTATCTCAGGAAGTTCACATGGATCATGTTATTTCAGCTGTTTCAAAGCATCACTCACTCTTCCTCCTGCACGCCCCATTTAGACAGTTGTGAAGAGGAAGGACAATCAGCTTAACAATGAAAATAGCTGCTGATACGTACCCTGAACGTAATGAAGATTTCCTTCTTCCCCACAGGCATCCGCACTGTCTGTCCATCCTCAACTCCTGCAATCAGGAAAGAAAAGAGGGAATGTTACCTTATGTTACAATCCATGTGTTGTGAGTACCTACAACTCTTGGATCCCCAAAAGGCAGCCATGACAGGAGCACCCACACCTCCAGCACAAGGCACATGACCTACCAGCAAACAGCACAGTAACACTCTCAGTAAGAGCCCAAAAGCTGTGGTCCAAGGAAGGAGGTGTCAGCACATGTTTATATCCCCAACAATTGCTACACCACAAGCAGGTTCCTTATTCCAACCCTTACAGGATTCTTGAGGAAATGCACCAGATTAAAGACCATGGCAGCCTCCATAAGCTGCAGGAAAATTATAGGCTGTTCACTCAGGGTGGTGTTGGAGGACCAAGTCTTCAGCCACTTTCTTTGGTGAGGAAGACCATCAGAACACCTTCCTGAGCCAAGCTAAGGCTTGCAAGATTCTCACCATCTCCCCATGCTTCAAAGGGCAAATGAAAGACCCAAGAAATTAAACATTTTGACAGTTTTGCTCTTCAAAACCTGCCCAGAAGGACCCATGCGAGAACCAAAGCTTCGCCTCAGGAAGGGCAAAGCAAACCTTTAGTACCATGGCCAGAAAGTTCATCTCATCGCGAGCCCTTTCAGCTGCCAAGTTATCAACCCCCTCTGCTCTTTAGAGAACTCTGTTGCAGGAAAACTTCTCCCACTGCTCTAGCAGGGAGCAGCCAAGCTTTGGAGGCCAGCGCCTTGCTCTTGGCCAACTGGAAGCAAATTAACTAGTTAGTTAACAGAGGGCAGTGCACAAGGACAACACTAACCAGCTGGCACAGGGACCATCACTGTCTTCTTCTGTTTGGTTTGCCCCGTTCCTCGACACAGTACACACGGTGTGGTTATGATATAGCCGCGACCGTCGCACCGTCGGCACGTGGATCGCATTACGAAAGGGCCGGTGTTGATCGTTTCCTGGTGAAGAAAACACAGGTTGTACAAACGTTTAGTACCCAGGTGGTACTTTTCACTTCCACAACACACGGCCAGTGCCAGGCCTGGCACATCCAAGTCCTCTTAATCGTACATGCAACCTGACAGTGACATCCTTCAGCAAGGGGTGGAGCAGAAAAGCAGCACAGAGACCCAAAGAGGTCGCTGCTTGTGAGAGCCTGCAGCAGATCCAATTGCTGTCATATTCTGATCTCCACTGAAAACCACCACTACTATAAGCAAGTGCCTCATGGCAAAGGGAAGGGAAACACGCTTCACATCTCTAAGCTTTCACGTGCCAGAAGGACCAGTGCTCCTGACAGCACTATTTCACAGGCAACTACAAGTATCTGTGTTCCGAGGAACCCAAGGACAATCTACTTGCATGAATTATTGCCAGTGACCACGAAAACATTATGGAGACTAAGCTATGGACTGCACTGTAAAAGCTACCCACCAGACTGGAGCAGATGAAGAAACAGTGGGAAGAGCCTTCAGCTGCCTCTGCCCAACTACAATTGCTCTGTGTGCAAAGGTATTCTGGTCACAGAGTCACTGCCAGTGCCAGTGTGTGGAATTTGAAAGCCTGAAGTTTGATCATTACCTACTGTAAGTAACATGAATCACGATTACCCTGAGGCTATCATCACCTTCCTCCCTCCTTCACCCCTCAGTTTCCCATTTAATGTCCACATGATTTCAGAATCATTAGATGCCATAATTTCAGAACTGTTCCATTCTGTAATATGATTTGTTGGATGTGTGATACCAGATGATGTAGCCTTAACAGCTAGTGCTGTTAGCTGGGCAGAACTCTTCTTGAACACAAAGCAGATCTTCCTAGTGCCTATTAACATCAAGTCCACATTAATCTGGCTTTGCCCAAGATAACCTGCTGGCTGTAGTGAGAATTTTTCACTGTGGAAGAGACTGACCTGTCCCCAGAAGGAAAAGCACAGCATAGTTCATGTCTTAAGAAGTACTTACCATGCCAGTGCCATTGCAGTAGTGACAGCGCTGTGCTTTGGTACCAGGTTCGTGTCCTTTCCCATGGCATCGCCCACAGGAGTCATTGAAGTTCACCACAATCTCCTTATTAACACCTTTTGCAGCTTGGGTGAATGTCAGTTCCATGATATACTGTACAGGAAACAGACACTGATCTACAACTGGTGTGTGGTGGAGTTTTAAGCAGACTGAAATTGGTTTAGGCCAAACATAAAATCATGCTTAAAATACATTCAGGTAACAGACAGAGGGAAGAAACGGGTGGACACACAACTCGTTTGAGGGTTTACCTCATTTGAGGAAGCAATAATCTGTTCCACAGACATGAAAAGGGTACGAAAGGATAGCAGACATTACAGGAATGATGGCTACACCAGTCTGATAAGCAACTGTACAGCAGAAATGCAATTTAAAAATAGAAAAGGAAGTAGAAATCAAGTGTTATTATGCTCTCAGGAAAACCCTTACTATTTCTAAAGGTTTTATTTTATGGGAATTCAGCAACAGGTGAGGGTGAAGGCTTTAAACCCCAATGACAGCATCTGATCTTCCTCAATAAACTCTTTACTCAACAAGGGAAGTCATCAGCAAAGATGGCTGCACAGAATAGGAAATTCTGTTTAGAATTAAAAGGTCATTTTTAGTGAAGCAAGTCCCAAGCATGTCTGAAGACAGCACATGAACTGTCAACACCTAAAAGAGCACTAAGCTGCAGTACAAAGAAGACACACGTTTGGTTTTATTGCAGGCTCCAATGCAAAGTTAAGCCAATTAGGTTGCAAAATGAAGCAGCCAAACTTAACGCTGGAAGGCTTCGTTTATAGTTAAGAGGTATTTTGTGGTTTTTAGCATTACAGATCAAAGCAGACATGTATAAATCACTGTACAGCAGGAAAGATGCCTCTGCTACACTGGAATTGTTTGGCAGCACCAACGGGTGTCAGGAAACACCAGATGGAATAGCTCCAGTATAGAAACGAGTACTCTGTCTGGAGGTGTGGAAAATGTACCTACACAGCTTATCAGAATACGTGACTTCCCCACCAAACAACGGGATGCTGACCTCCCAGACCAATTCTTTGCTTAAGCTCACTCTGGGAGCGATCTGTGACAGCCCTATCTCTCTCCACTCCATTAAAACTCTGAGGTTTTAATTCCTCCTTTTCATTACTCAGCAAAGAAGCTCCTTTCATACCTCCTGCGGCTGGTCAAAGACGTTCTGAAAGTCACCAAAAGGGGATCCTGAAAACTCTCCGAAGATTTTCCTGAAGAGCTCCTCGGGATCGATGGTGGAACCGCTGCTCCAGTACTGCCGTCCCGCTCCCGCACCGGCACCCGCCGCCCCAGGGTCAAACCCGGCCGTGCCATATGCATCGTACTGCTTCCGCTTCACTTCATCACTTAACACCTTGGAGGCAAACAAAGAGGCCATCAAGGCACTGTGCAGATCTGCAGCAGCAAAGCAGTCTGCAGCTGCACAGCAGCGGTTCTTGGGAGGATGCAAGGCTCCCGGCCTCGCTGCCCCAAACCCTCTACACTCTCAGCCCTTGTCATGCGAGGGCTAGCCCAGGAGCACACAAAGAACCAAGAAGCTGATTCTGCCCTGATGCCTCTCAACTCAGCGTCAAGAAAACAACAAGACTTTACTGATCTATTATAAATCAGTATAAATATAGTGAGTGCTGGGCTAGATCTGAAAATCCAGGAGGGCAAAAACTGGCACAAGAACAAGCTGAAGAGCAAGGAGGAAGGGGCTGGGGAAGAATGGTGAAAATTGCTGCTGTGTCAAACAGCCAGGGTTTTGGTTTGATTAAAGAGACTGATAATTCCACAGGGGTGACCACGACATCCATGCCAGTCACCCACTGCTACAAAAGAGCACAAACTGAAGGAGGCCCCAACATACTCAGCTAAATCAGGTACTTGGGTTAAGTGATTTCCTAGGGACACCGCTGGGACAGAGGTGCTCAAGTCTGAGGTACAAGACACCAAAATACAGCCACGGCTTTATAGGAAATGCACACCAAAACTGTTTCCCCATCTACTCTCCAACTTTTCCTCCTTTTCATGAAACAAAATCCTGTATATTACCTCGTAGGCTTCTGCCAATTGAGCAAACTTCTCTTTAGCTTTCGGGTCATCCTTGTTTGTATCGGGGTGGTATTTCTTTGCCAGCTAAACAAGAAGAAAGCAAGAATGAGAGAGGAGACACGCGAGATGTGAGTTAGCAGGATCCCGCGGCAGGACGTGCCTGGTAGTACGCCTTCTTGATCTCCTTCTGGGTGGCGGTGCGGGGCACCCCCAGCACCTGGTAATAGTCCTCCTTGGCGCGGGCCGCGGCGCTGT
>JBAFWW010045411.1:11288-30019 GCA_036873685.1 Agapornis canus
TTCTCCAGGCTGAACAGCCCCAACTTTCTCAGCCTGTCTTCGTATGGGAGATGCTATATAAAGGTGAGAAGAATATACTTTTTACTTGGAACAATAAGGTTTTCCTCCTGCTTTGAGCCTGATGCACTTCTGACACAGATTATTCCCAGTCTGATTCTGCCAGAAGTATTGAAATCTTTTGACTGTCCGGTGAAAGGGTCCTCACCAGCATTTACAAATTCAGGCTCTTTTTAACAAGTCTTGGATCCACAAAGATGTGATTGTGGTAGAAGGGAAAAGTGTTTTCATTTGTATGCTCCATAGTAATTATGTGTATTGAGTTTATATATCCTACAAGCAATCTAAAGGAGGAATATCCAGGCAACAACAGGTCAGACACTCAGTACAAGAGAGACATGGACATACAGGACAGGATCCAATGGAGTGCCACAAGGCTGATGAAGGGACTGGAGCATGTCTCCTGTCGGGAGAGGCTGAGAGAGCTGGGGCTGTTCAGCCTGGAGAAGAGAAGGCTCAGGAGGGATTTCATCAATGCCTTTAAATACCTGAAGGGAGGGTGTAAAGATGACAGATCCAGGTTCTTTTCAGTGGTGCTCAGTGCTAGAACCAGAGATAATGGGCACAACCTAAAACACATGAGGTTACCTCAGAACATCAGGAAGAGCATTACTCATGTGAGGATGGCCAAGCACTGGCACGGTTTGCCTTGGGGGTGTGTGTGGTGGAGTCTCCATCCTTGGAGATATTCAAAAGCCATTTGGACATGGTCCTGGGCAACCAGCTCTAGGTGGCCCTGCTTCCTGCAGAGGTCTCTTCCAACCCCAACTATCTTGTGATCCTGAAACTTAAAACAGGGCAAAGATAATCTTCTTCACCTATGAAAACACAGCTTTTTGTTAGGAAAAACAGGTAAGCAATGAATTGAAGCTTTCAGTTTTCCCCTCTCTGTGTTCAATTCACTTGAATGGAATAGAAAAAGAACCCAAGTAGTTCCTGTAATAGCACAGTTTACCTGCTAGGCAGAGTGCTGTGTTAGTGACGCATCTTAAATGATGTGGGTGATTGTTGCATAATCCTCCAGATAGTTTGCTGAGCTTGTAAAGTAAATACTTTTGCATGAAGAAGCATTTCTACCAGCTGGTTCAGGTAGCAGATTTTGAACAAGCAGAGCAGGGAGCAGTGACTTCCCATCTATTTCTTTCCCTCTATTCTGTTGCCAGCGTGATTTAATTCTTATACTATGCACAATGAGAAAAAGTCTGTTTGAAAATAGTGAAGCTCCCAAGAGTCCTTATCTTGCTGCCGACATCTTTCAAGGCCTTTTGCATTGTCTTCTATATCTATAGTAACAGCATTCTAAATAAGTTTGGTATGAAGAGTGTAAGACATGAAGCATGTATACAGTTTTGTGGTGTTTTCCCTTTATCTATAGCCTTTGTATGTAAAAGGTATTCTTACCTTTTACTAAATGTGTGTAGTTGAAGTAGAGCTGTATATCACACTCAGCGTGTATCCCCTGCTTTCAGTAAAGCCCCAAGTTCTGCACTTTTAAACAACTTCTGTTTTCTTAGGAGAGACTTTGGATCCAGCCTTGCATATTAATTTAAACTTATTTTCCATGTGCATCAGCATCATAAGTCATTGAGTCAGAAAAGCAGTGATTTGGAACTGTTGGCGTTTATTATGTCTTTATACACAATATTATGATGTATTTTTAGCCTATTTATTCAGTTTAAAAAGCAAACTCAAAGTGTGCAGCAGTTCCTCACTTCTTTACTTGTGTCAGGAGAATGGTCCTGCAGGTGAATGAGGAATGGAATTTCCCCTGTGTTTTGTTGCTGTGACAGGAGCAGATGCATTTTTTTGTCGCTGAGGAGTGTCTTTGCAAGAACTCACAGAACATTATTCCCGAGTTAAAACAGAGGCAAACAGAAATCAGAGCAAAAATCAGATAGCATCTCAGACCATTTATACTGCTGTCATACTGCGCATTTGCAGTTGAGTAAACTAGGTGAGAGTGGAAGTAAAAGAGAAGTCATGCAGGTCATTTTGAAAGGCAGTAAATAGAAATTTTATGGTGATTCAGAGTGCGCTCATAAACTTGGTCCTGCTGTCAAGATTGCTATCAGCTGATAAACACATTTTATCTCCGAAAGGCAAAAAATGAGTATGTCTTACAAAATGGCAAACCAAGATGATTCAGATTGTAAAAACATCATTTATTTAGTCTAAAAATATCTCTGTTGCTTCAATAGAATGTGAAAGGTTTTTTCTTGGTAGTTTATACAAGCTAGCCTCTTGAGAGATAAGTTTTCCTTTTAAAGCCCACTGAAGCGTTTTCTGTAGCTCAATTTCTGTTAAAGCTCACTAACATTGTAGTTTCGGTTGCATTTTGTAGCAAAAAGTTCCACAAAGTACTCAATCCTATCACAATTTCTGCGATGGTTCCTTCTTAGCTAATCCATTTAATGGCTTAGAATTTAAAGACTGCAACTCTGCCCTCAGGGGTCAGCATCTTCAGAGATTCTGGGAGCATTTTTGTTCAATTAAATTACTTTGTTGCTAATTAGCACCATTGACTTTTAGTCTTTTCAGTAAGATTTGTTCTTTCGGAGGTCAATAGGTGAGTCATTGTGCATATGAACATAAAAAGGACCATCAGCTCCTTCATGTCAAATAAAATTCCATATTCTTCACTCTTGTTTCAGTGCTACCCTTTCACCGATGGCAAAAGTCCCTGGATTTGGATGCTGGAGCTAGGGAAAGAGGTGTTCTGGCCCTTCATGGAGTGACTGTACTCTCCATCCCACCCATTGGGCTGCCTGTGCCCACCTACAGTCATTCTCCAGGAGACCAGCAGAGGTTGTACAGGTAAAGCCACTACATTTCACTACATGGTAGAGCATAAGAGAGGGAGGATGAAAGGGGATTCTGGACAGCCGTGATTCCCAACATAAAGTCTAGATCCCCAAATTAAGTAGTTTGGAGCTGACCTGCGAAATTATAGTACCTTTGCCATGTTTCCAGCTATGCACTTGTTAGTGAGTGTAATGGAGAGAGTGTAAAAAGTCTTAATGCACTGCCACATCCAGAAAATTTGGAAGTGATTCTTCAGGAAGAGCTCTGTTTCCTTAACCATGGGATAGGGGTTAGAATTGGTGGGCATTCATCCTCGTGAGAGTTTTTTCCTCTTGTTCTTTTGTCCCTTGAAAGGCTGTTTAAAACATGCTGTCAGCCTAGCAGCAACCACTTACCGATGAACAGTCAGAAGTAAGCTGTAAGCTTGGAGGGAGCAAATCTATGAGGCTCATTGGAGAAGGAAGAGGGAATGCAGATGGTAGATGCCCGAAGGGGAGAGCAGACTTTGTTCAAATTATGTTAGCTAGCTTAAGATCCAGTTGAGATGTTTTCAAAGACCAGTTTTACCAAAATAGACTAAACAACTCTAGCATGTCCCTAAGGCCATTCATACTGCCCAGATTAGGAGGACAGTCAGTCGAGGCTTCCTTCAAGTTACCAGCTTCTTCTAGTGAGCATTTGAGAGTAAAAAAGTGAACTATCACATTTTTCCTCTGGATGAGTCTATTTTGCATCACTGTATATGGAGCTTAATTTCCTAACAGAGGAAGTCTGAATGCTCTCAGAGTAACTTCCAAAAGAGGTCTCGGTTTGACTCACTTCTTAGAGCTTTGCTGCACATGTAAATTCTGGCTGGAGTATGCTGATGTATATTACCTGCTGTGTTCCTGCAGGAAATCCTTGTTTATTTTCATTTTCCCAGTCTTTCAAGATGCAATTGCACTCATTGATGCAATTTCCAGGCTTAAAGGCAGAACTCTGTGCCTTGTATTGACCCTTCAGTAAGGCAGACCTCAGAGGGGGAAGAAAGAAAAAAAGATAAGAAAGTAATGAGTAGCTCCAATTTACATAAATTATATACATAAAGAATATAAACCCATAATTAGATAATATGCATGTATGTAGACATATATCAAATGTCTTATTACCTGTCATTTCTCTCAAGGCAAAGCTGGTGGGACTGGTAGCATGGGTCCTAGTCATGCATCCTATCCTTTATAGACTTGTTTTCTCTTAAAATCAGAGTGTCTCTTTCCACTCAGCTCACCTCTGACCAGTCAGTAGACACCAGTAAGATTGTTCTTTGGTTTGAAACCTAAATGGGTGGAATAGGGAATGGAGACTGGTTTGGTTCTGAAGTTTTGAGTTGTTTTTTTGTAAATCCCTCTTTTTCAAATAAAATCCTGTCATCTGATGCAAGGCCTTTGCTCCTCCCCATAGGTGGGAAGGACTCAGACCTGTTTCTTTCCCTGTCCTTTCCAACAAACCTCATGTTAATGACAGTTCCCACTCAACACTTCCACATCAATCCCTTGATAAGCCTCCTTCAGGACACCTCCTCAGTTAAGATGCAAAATGGTGAGTGCTGGGAGGGCTCATCTCCCATGTGCCCGCAACTGCTTAGGTAACAGTGAGAAGTACACCTGAAGTGCATCAAAGAGAATTAATACACCTCAAATTGAGAGTTTACAATCAGCAGCAGCATTTGTTGAGCCCAACCCAGTCTCAGAACTGTAGTATAGCAGGAAATAGATAAGACAACCTGAAACAGAGCAGAGAAGGCAGGCTGACCACTCCAGCAAATGTAGTGAACAGATTCATTTCCTATATGCTCCAAGCATGCTGTCTCATAGTTAACTCATAGCTGTTTTTAATGCAGCTTTCACTGGATGTAACTTACTGTTCTCCACTTGGTGCCTTCCTCTGATCTCTGTAAACTCTTCATGATTGTATTAAGTTCTTTCAATTCAAAACCAGAAGTGAACAACCTTTGGTTGCTGATCTGCAGTTCCTGAATGTGATGCTGTGGTCCTAAATAACACAAATTCATCATCACTGTATCAGCTAGTAGCTGAGCTTGGTACTTTAGAGCTTTTCTGCTTTCTGCTCTGGAATACAAAACATCATATGTGTTTTGCAGTAGTAGCATATTTCCAGCCATCTGTAATTGCCTCCTACTTGCATATGCTTAGTCACTGCATACAAACATACACCTTCTGCTGAACTTCAGAATTATGCTCCCCTCTAGTAAAGCTCACTGTTTTTATGTCCTTACGGTATTCTACAAAGTGTCTTTTGACAGCATTAAAGCCCAGTAATTCAGGTTTACCTCCCAGGAGGCTAGAGGAGATAGTTTAACCAAGCCATTATTATAACTATTTACTGTCTCATGTGATCCAGTGACATTTTGATAGAAGTTTTGCTGTCATCAGTTTTGCCAAATAAATGAAAACCTGCTAATATGAAAAGAAATTAATGAGCATCACAGGACAGCACAGTTTAATAACTCTTCTGCTTTCCACAGTTATGTCAAATGGTGCAAAAAAGTTTAGTTGCTTCATTAAGGATTTCATGATAAAGAGGAAGTCTATTGCTGCTTGCTGCTCCTGTCTGAGCTCCATCCTGGTTTTGTGAGAAAGGTCCAGCTAGTTGCCAGTATCCCAAAAGAGTTGGCAGGCTTCCTCAGGAGCACCCTGCACACTTTTAGAGGATGAATCATGGAATGGTTAGGTTGGAAGGGACTTTCAAGCTGATTCAGTTCCACCCCTGCCACAGGCAGGGACACCTTCCACTAGAGCAGGTTGCCTGGCCTTGAACACTGCCAGGAATGGGGCAGCCACAGCTTCTCTGGGTACCCTGTGCCAGTGCCTCAGCACCCTCACAGGGAAGAACTTTTTATGTCTAACCTGAACTTTGCCTGTTTCAGTTTGAACCCATTGCCCCCTGTCCTTTCCCTACAGTCCCTGATGGGACATGCCTGTAGGTCTTTTCAGGCACTGGAGGGTGGGTTTCTTAGTTTTTTTTCAATCTTACCCTTGTGTTTTCATAATTATTTTTAGATTCGTGTCTGAACTTCCTTTTTTTTTTATTGCAGTGGTCTAAATATAGCCTTTCTTTCCGAGTAATGCTGGTTTTCTGCATTCTGTGTTCTGTGTTTGTATGTTACTGCAGTCTTTACACTGTTCTGAGCCAGCAGCAGGGTGTTTTGGTCAGTTTGTGAGACACCATTAGTCTGTAAGTTAGGTAGAGCAGCTCACGCTTCATTGGTGCACTTACCTGAAAAAAAATATGCTTTTTCAAAAGATGAAGTTTGTAAAAGGAAGACCATAAAAGAACAAAATCTTAAATAGAGCTTGTAAAGATTTGTCCCTTCCACCTACTTGAAACAAAACATTGCTGAATATTGCTAAGTTTTCTAGTCTTATTACAAAGAAAAAACACACAACTTAATCTTTCAATTTTAAAACATGTTAGATTCTGAGTATTCTTTTTTTCTACCTGCAAAGTTTCTATGTTAAGCACAGCAGAAGAATTCTGAAGACGTGCGTCGAGCTGGAACTGTGGCCAGCCCTCACTTACCGGCATCATGTGGCCTCAGAGCCCTGTTACTGGTGATTGGAACTGCTTATGAAGTTATTGGCTGCAAGCATGTGTAGTCATAATTTATTAGTACAAATGTGCAAGTAAAATTGTAACAAAATGTGCACTCAGCCTGTGTAAATTTAAGGCTGTTTGATACAACATTCTTTAATCTTTTAGAATGTTAGTTATCATCTGTAGGTTTTCTGTATTTATGCAGTTTTTCTCTTCTTGTTCAGAGTCTGGTGTTTAGTTACAAACCATTTCTGTGTCATCAAATAGATGCAAAGATGCCAAGCAGATGTGACTTGAAGGATGAACATGTATTGCCTTTGGAAGACGATCTTAACCCACACACTCAGTATTTTCATTTGACAGATTATTTTTCTGGTCACAGAATTAATGACATGCATTTGTTCTTGAATATCCTGAAACTGCTAATGTAAAGAGAAATGTTGCATCGTGCCTGTTCTCACAGGCATGTGGATGGCATAAGATATAGAAGTAATAAGTTTTGAAACAGTAGAGAAGACCTGCAGTTTTGTGTATATTCAGTGTTCCTGTTCATGAGGGCTTGTAATGAAAGTTGAGTTTTAATCATTTTCCTTATTTCAGTTATATGATTTATAAGGCATTTAGATGCATAGGTATGTGTCTGCTTTTGGCAATGCTTGCATGGTAAGAACACTGAATGTGATTTAATAAAACTATAAATACTGAAGTAGCATAAAGTGAAGTAGTAAGGATTAAGTGAATTTAACCTGATCTTCATAGTGGCATAGCTCACATAGTTGTTTGGGAGTTAAAACCTACTTGGTGTGGGGTTTGTTTCTACAATCCTTTACTAGCCTTGAGCACTGTTTGCATCTTCACCCGCGTTTGCATGCATTGGAATACTTGATAGCAGAACCAAACCTCATACATCACATGTCTACACAGTTTGAGTGAGAGCTCAAAACGGGAAGTGTAACTTCTTGAAAATCTGGGAGAATCAGCCAAATAAGCATTGTGAAGCTTAGTTAGCAGCTGACTTGTGTATTTTAGACTTACTAGGGGATTTTTCTTCTCCTAGTCCAATATTTAAAGTGAAATAGAAGCAGAATAGTTCCAGTAGAACAAATTCTGTCCATTGCCCGTTTATGTGGAAGCTACTTTGAATGGGATTATGAAGATAAGGAATTCTGGGATTGGGACCTTGAAGTGTTGGAGAGCAAGAAGAGTTGTCACATATCTTGGATTTCGTTGCTATTTACTGGAGAGCTGATGGTGTAGTGATTGAGTTTTTCAGTATCTGGAGGAACTTGCTCATCCAGTTTTTGTAACTGGCTTTCAGGTTATGCATATATTAATTGTATGTTCTTTGAGAGGAAAAGAATAGTGACTTTTATTCCAGAGAGGTCACAAGAGGTTTATGAAGGGTATTTTGAACTCGAGTTCAGAATAAAGAAATGATAGAGGTGATGTACGTTAATTAAACAAGAAATTTTGCACATATTCTTGGGAGTTTATAAAGCATATTCTGACAAGCAAAGTGTTCTGCCATCTGTCATTAAAGTGCTTGAGAAGTTAAAGATTATCTTGCATATTTTATGTAACAAACTAGATTTTATAGGTATTAATCAGGAAGAACTATGCTGGTAGTTAAATTTTAAGGGATTTATTGTAACAGTTGCTCTCTGTTTCACCTGGATAAAAACTCTTTCTGCAGTAAGGTGCTTTGACAGTAAGAAGTTACTCATTTTAAATTGCTATCATGTTGTTGAATTTCAGGTTCACAGAACAATGACACTAAAAGACAGTTTCTTCTGGAACGGCTGCTGGATGCAGTTAAACAGGTGAGAAGTCCAGTACATCTTTTTGTAGTATGCTTACTCCAAGTTGTCAGTTCTAGCAGGAACTGTCTTGTCTTTGCCCTTTTTTCCTCCTTTTTGCCAAAGAAGAAATCTTGTATTTCTTACAGTACTAATGAGTTGGTTTTGTCTGCTACTAACCAACTATTATGCAGTATTTATAATTCATACTCCTGACAGGTTATATTTGTGATATTTATACTTATTATAAAGGTATTTATGATACAGAATACGTGTAAGAATATGTATTTCTAATATTTACACTACTGAACTAAATTGTAGTGCATTGTATGGTACATTTTACAGCTTTTTTTCTTTGCACTAGGATTTTAGTGAAGGGTTACAATAGAGGTAAAGAAGATGGGATTTGTTTGTGTGTGTGTATCTTGCATCAGGATGAAGTTCAGCAAATAGAATTTCATAGACTGGATTCAATTTAGGAGAGCTTGGGAGGCAAAAGACTACCTGAAAAGTAAGCCAGTGATACATTCTATAAAGAATAATCCTTCTCTGTAACACTGAGCTGAATAGGAGCAACGTTTAGCTTTGTGGTTGTACATTTAAAACTCAAAAGTAGCAATTTTCACTCAAATATACTGAAGGACCTGCAGGTGTTTTGTGCTGGCTAGCAAGGGCATACAGCAAGACCTTCAAAGAGTAGGCCATTAGTGGAACATAATGCTGTGAAACACTTTTTTGGTTGCAGGCTGTATTTGCCAATGTGTTGTTTTGTAGTGCTTCAGGTTTTTCTTATGACTTTGTTTCTTACATGGAGATATTTTGATATAACTGAGATATGACTGAGTTTGTTAGTACAACTAGAATTTACTAAAATCTGTTTATTGCAGTGTCAAATACGATTTGGAGGAAGAAAAGAAATTGCTTCAGACTCTGATAGCAGGTAAAACAGTCTGAGAAACTTCCAACATGCTTAGATTATGTATTGTAATGGCACAGAATTCCTGACGTGCTCAGAAACCCCTGTTTCTACTGACATGAGACTCTGAATTTTTCATCTTAAAAATTTGATAGCTTAACACAGGGTATTCTTCTGTCTGAAGCTGCAAGTGTTTCAATGGCTGCAGGGTTCGTGCCAAAGCATTGGACCCTAAGGTTGGAACATGACACTGGGAGAACTGACCTTCCGTAAAACCTTGTTTAAAATGAATGTGTATTTACTACCAATACACCTGTGTTTTATGAAGCCTGACACTTTACTGTCAAGTGTGTTTAACATGTAGTCACTAAGGAAATCATTGTCCTTATTTTTTCTAATTCCTGGCATGTTATAAGACTGGTTTTCTTCCTTTTCTGTATGAGAAGTTGCTCCTTTTTATTAAAGTAAAAAAGTCAAGTCAAAGTAAGTCAAAAAATGTCATTTAATTCCTATTAGTTACGTTTGTTGTTGGATATGGCGTATTGCTTTCTATGGCTTTCAAGATGACTGACAGACAGAAATAGCAGTGTGTTCTGTATCCTATTGAGTCTATCTCAGAACCTGTCCTATCAAAGAACCTTGGGTAAAGATAAATGCAGGATTCAGTGCAGTTGTTTATTGTAGTTTTTCTTATGTCCTTGAAGTTTGATTCTGCTTTTTGGGAAGAAGGTAATTCTCTGTTGACCATTTATAAATTACATATAAAATTATCTTCAATCCACTCCTAATTCAGTCTTTAAGAACGTGTTTAAGGGTGTGTTTCCATGACTTCTGGAAAGTCACTGTAATAATTCATTGCTACTGAAGGGGTTGGGAGGGTTCATGTATCTCCTCAAGGTTGCCAACTACAGTACTACTTCCTTGCACCACCTTTTTGAGCAATGGCTGGTGATCATCCAGTTCTCTCTGAATGAATTTAATGAAAGAAGAAATAATGCTAAAGGATAACATTCTGCCATTTTATGGAGTTTGGTCAGTAAAACATCTGGTGAACGCTAGAGTTGCTGCAAAAGGGGAAGCAGCTAGAAGCAATGGGAAGTGCAGAAGAGGAGGAAGAAGCCATAACGGCTGAGATGGGCAAGCACATATCCTTTCCAGGACTAACTTGTAATGCAGCTCCTGTGTGCTAGCTGTGTGTGGAACTCCAGGCTAAAGGAGTTAGCAGTTCATACAGGTTTTAAATAACGTGAGCTCTTTCACAGAACCTAATTTCTGTTCTTTCTGAATTGAAAAGTTGAGTATCTGCAGGAATTTTCATTTTTGACAGCAGCAGTCTTGGTAAAATTTAGTCACAAGGGCTCTACAATCATTTTGAGTATTGTTTGAGTGATATTCTGCTTTATTAGTCAAGTTTTCCTAACATAGATGGACTGGAAAGTGGTACATGCTAAAAGCTCTGCTGTCTGGGCCAGTTATGGTAAATACACTTCTCTTTCTGTCAGTGCTTCTCCTGAGCTCTTCTGCTTTTTTGTGACCCTGAATAGAATTTGGTACTTGTGGAATGCTGGAGCAGACTCCTGTGCCACTTTGTCAATTGTTTTTATGCATTTGCTTGAACTTAAAGTATCTGCCCTTCCTTTAGAAATCGGCTTTGGCAGGGAGCTGACAACTTTCTTAAAGCTGAAGTTTGAAGTATTGTTTATTTAATAGCCAAAAGTAATACTTATTTTCTGTATTTCAGACAAACAGATTTCCTTCCTGTCTGTTATACCTTAAGCCTTACTCTTCCCTGTAGGTTGCAGTAATATTTCTTTCTTTGGCAGGCTAAATTAGGCTGGTTTTACAGTGTTACTAGTTGTGTGAAAACTGATTCATTAACTGGGTTATGTTGAAAAAGAAAATCAGGAGATCTGTAAATAGTATCGTGGAGAAGAGCCTCAAAACATGAAGATTCAACACATCTCCAGAAAAATCTTTATTTTCCTGTGCCTGAGATTTCTAAAGAATATTAAAGTGTGTGCTTGTTTTCCTAGGCTTGAATTATAGAGTACTAATGCAAATTTATATAATTGTCTATTAATTGCATAGGAAGTTACAGCATATTTTCAGGAAAACATTCATTGCATGTGTAGCACAAAAGATATTTATGAAAATGTAATTGCATGGAATCTGAAGCTGAAATGATGTGACCAACAATCACTGTTCTTCTGAAAGTCATTTGTGCCCCAGCTTTGGATAGTCATAGAATGGTTTGGGTTGGAAAAGACCCTAAGATCATCCCGTTCCAACCTCCCTTGCCATGGGCAGGGATGCCTCACATTAGACCATGTTGCCCAAGGCTCTTTTCAACATGGCCTTGAATGAATGTCATAACAAGGCTTTGGGTGTAAGTAGATTATACTGTTTGCAGGTAATGAGATTAGAGCATACAAGTCTTTCACTGCATATTCACCTTTATGTTCAGAGATTTGGAATAAATGTGCTTTGTAGAAACATAGTCGATTGTTCTTTTCACAAGATTTCTTTACAAATCCTGTTGCAGAGTCACTTGTTTGTGTGCTCAGTTTGAAGCTGTGTTTCAGCATGGTCTGAGGAGGAGTCGAGGACTAGCGTTAACAGCAGCAGCCATCAAACAGGCAGCAGGTTTCTCCAGTAAAACTGAAACAGGTAATTACTTAATCTTAATGATTTTATTTTAAGCAGTTGATAAGTGCAAGTGATGCAATTTCTAATGGAAGTTTTAGGTCTGCAGTCTGCTGGTAGCATGCTTAAAACTTGGGCTCTCAATAAGCAGTGAAAGCAGTTATTGCTTTCTTAATTGTGTTGTAGTTTTCGTAACAGACTTCTCAAGAAGTGTTGGTGTTTGGAAATCTGCACTTCCTACAGTTCCATCATTAACAGCACCTTTGGCAAATATCTTGAATTCTGATAGGGATAAAACATTTATAGTTATATATATAGTATATAGTATGAGATATATTTTTGTTACCTCCAATTGAGAAAGTTGAGGCAACTGCAAACCCCCCTTTTTATCAATATTTGGGAACAGGGCAAGGAAAGTACATTGGTGGCAAGGGGTGTTGTTGCCTTTTAAATCTAACACTTTTTCTTTTTAAATAACATGAATCTGTCATTTGCATGTCTGTAAATTCTGGAGCTCCCTCTTCTTTCGGTCCTAGCTTCCAACATTTCACAATCAGCAGCAAGATAGAATTCTAAAGAATTCTTCTACTTTGTTTAATGCATTCCCAGCTGAACATTAGAACCTGCTCTATGGGTGACATGTTAGTTTGAGTGTGCTTTAAATGTGAATTTGATTGAAAGATTGTAAGAGTTTAATGTTAATGTGTGTGTTTTTTCAATGAGGTGCAAAGTTCTAGGTGCTTAAATAGCCCAAGCTCTGTAGAAATAAATAACCTATTTAACTGTTGAGTTGTATGAAGATGCCGAATGATTCACCTTTGTTCAAAGTTATATACTATTATCTGCTGGTTTTGAAAATTTACATGTAAATGCATTCAGATGTGAATTTTTTGATGAGTTTTAATGTATTATTATTTTTGCTTTTTTTATTCCAGAGCCAGTGTTCTGGTACTATGTGAAAGAAGTCCTGAATAAACATGAACTGCAGCGCTTTTACTCTCTGAAGACAATTACCACAGACATTGGTAGAGGCCGGGCCTGGTTGCGTTGTGCATTAAATGAGCATTCCCTGGAAAGATATGTTCATATGCTGCTGGCAGATAAGAATCGACTGGGGTACTGTATTTGATATCCTTGTAATGCAGGAAATATATGGACAGATGAAGTACTGAGATTAAAACAACCAGCCAAAAAATACAGCTGTACTAATACAGTGTATTAATTGCTTTGCTAGCAAACCCACTTAATCTTATATTTTGTTCAGTTTTGAAATTGTAGCAGCCATTAAATAGTGGCTTGTGCCTATATCAACATGTCACCTGAAGCTGCCTTCATTCTAGCACGTGAGAATGTATGCTTCTATCATCTTAATTTCCATCCTCTTTCATAACTCCCTTTCCTATTATTTCAACAGTATTTGTCACTGAGACCTTGACACCAGGCTTTGAAGTGCCCCTTTCATGCTGCTAGCCTTGCATACAGTTGCAGCCTTGATCTTAGCAGTTCATCAATGGCAATTGTTTAGGGCCTTTTAGAGATGCCCATCCTGTAATTGAAAAGCAGTCCAGCAATAGGTAGCTACTATTGCAGATCACTTGGAGCTGGTTTTGTACTGGTTTGTGAACCTACTTCTACAGAGTTACTGAGAGTAACTTACTATGCATTGTGAAATCTTAAGGTACTTTGGATATGTGAAATGCACTTTAGTTCACAATTAACTGAGTCCCACCTTTTCACTGGTACATCTTCAGCTTCTCTTCTTTTTGAAAAGTTGGGATATCTTCCTTTTTTGATGAGTTTGATCAAGTCCAGTGGATTCAGCAGAAATCCATTATTTTCATTTGGCTTAGTAATTACAGTCAATTCTAGTTATTTAAAACCTATATATGCAGTATAGCAGTAGGTGTACAGAAATATTGTGACTGCTAATGTAGAATGAACCTCCTTGCCCTTTGTGGTTGTTTTGCCCATGTAGAAATGCAGAGATAAAAGTGAAGATAAGGTACTATGTAGCATGTCTTTGATAACTGTTCAGTTTGCTCTATTTCTGAGCACCATTACATATAATTTGATCTATTGGGGTACTTACACTTACTTTTCAGAGTTTTCATGTCTTTTAGAAGTGGAAAGTATGTTAATACAGGATTGCATATACTCTTATCTTCTGTTTCAAATTGTAGTGTCTTCTATGAAGACTGGTCTTTTATGATGGATGAAGAGCGTTCTAGTATGATTCCTACCATGGCAGCTGGTAAGAGTTTCTCTAAAAGGCTACTGTTCTTCAAAAAACATTCTAAAATTTCATTTGGAATGTTATATCTGTTTCTTGGTTGTGGGGAGCTTCTCTCAAGTGCTCTTTGCTTATGTGTGTCAGATGCACATTCAGGGTGAGTGCTAGTTTATGCTATGAATTGATGAACTGTTAAAGTACTGGATCTGTCCTTCCTACAGTTCAAAAGCCTTTCACAGAAGTTTTCTAACTTCATCAGTCAAGGGTAGCTCTAGAAACCTAGTGCATTTTTGAGGAAACAACATGGGTTATTCCTGACTAGAAAATAGCAATGATAGACCCACTATAATAACACCCAAATTATAGGTAAGTGCATGAAAGGAGAATAAGAGTAGGAATAGTAACAGAGAATGATGTTTTATTGCCATGTACACCCCTTTTCTCAGATATGTGGTCACGTGCTTCATTCTGCAAGGTAGGGTTCGTGTAAGCTTTTGTTAATAGGGTTTAGGAACCAACTAATAACTTAAGTTGCAGTGAAATGAGTTTAAATGGAAGATTATAAATAAATGTGTTCACAGTACTTACTGCTTATTTAATGTGCAGCTGAACAGCCATCAAGATAAATTCAGAACTGATGGCATCAGCTTGAATATGATCTAAAAAAGAATGAATGGTACATGACAGAATAAGAATTTGTGCATGGTGAACTGTGGGAAATTTGGGGGAAGAAATGTTTTACAAGTCATAGCTTTGTTAATTCTTGGGTTCTATCTTCATAACTTGTATTAAGTATATAGTGAGCTTGTGGTCTTATTTTTCCCTTTCTTTTCTCGGCAGGTCTGAATTCCATTCTTTTTGCAATCAACATTGACAATAAGGATTTAAATGGGCAGAGCAAATGCACACCCACCGTGTCTGATTTGTTAAAGGAATCAACGCAGAATGTGACCTCACTGTTGAAGGAATCCACCCAGGGTGTTAGTAGCCTTCTTAGAGAGATCACGGCATCATCTGCTGTCTCGATTCTAATAAAGCCTGATCAGGACACTGACCCACTTCCTGTCCTCTCAAAGAGTGTAAATGCTGGTAAGCATTTTGCAATGTTTGTCTCATTCAGCAACTTACAAAATTCTCAAGTGTGGTAAAATAACTTTTCCAGTTAAATTTAATGCACAATTATGGAACAAAACCTGAAGTGCGTTACATATGTGAAGTATTTCAGTGTTTTATCTCTCTTGTGTCATTGTGAGAGGGAAGCTAAACTGCATCATTGATAAAGTGCTTTGCTTGCGACCAGAATTTCAATTTCTTATTAATGAGATAATGCCTTGCAGTTTCTTGTGTCATGATTTTTCAGTATTAATACGTTTTCTTTTGGCACTTTTATCATTCAGAAGTGCACTGCTATGTATCTGTTGGTGTATATCAGATAAAAATAATAGCTTAGAATCTTCTTCAAGCAGCACCCATATTTACAGTCCAAATTTCTCTGTGAAGCAGGTAATTGCCACAAATGAAAACTTACACATCCTTTCTACTTTTAAATATGTTAGTGTTGCAGCCAGTTTGTGGGGTGTTAGTTACTAACAAAGACCCAAAGTCTTAATCTTTTATCATTAAGCAAAATGTGGCATTCATTATACATTCTCATTTCCAAAAAGGAAAAAAATTCCAAAAAGCAGAGGAATGTTTTATCATCTTTATTTCCAGAAGCTGGGCTGAAGGGATAGTTTGCTTTATTAAGGTACAGTGTTTTTCAATTGGGAAGCAAGGTTTAAGTTTAGACTTTAAATTGTTTAGAGTAAAAAGAAAGAACCCCACATGTGAGTGCTGTTTTCTAGGAATAGAACTTGAGATAAGATCTATTTCTTACTGGTATTTAAAAGAGACTTTGTCTCAAAACAGACTTGTGGTAAAGCTTTTGTTGTTTCCCACTTTAAGTGAGCTTAAAATAGTAGCTGATACTTGACTTGGGATAGCTTGGTAAGTATAAAAAAGGCTTGCAAGATGAAACAGCAGAATAATTGACAGTATTCTGCACATGGCTCTACACCATAATGTGCCTTATGTGTACAGTCCATGTGGATACAGTACATGTAATGTACAACTTACACTAAAAAGTCACTTTACAAACATTGAGTTTGTTCAAATGCTGTTATGTGTTACATGCTAGAGCAAGTCAGATGTTCTCATTAAAGTCTGTGTTCTTTGCTGGAATTCTGTTTGCATCCAGAATGGGATTTAACATCCTCTAACTCTTAGAAATATGTGATTATGTTTTGTGAATGTATAACAGCTGGGCTTGAATTAAAACAGTTGGGTCCTAGTGTGAGTTGCTTGGTGAGTACATTTCTGGTATTTCTTAGAGGGCTTCAACTTTGCAAGACCATTCAGCCCTGTGTGCGTATCCGAATCAGTGTGGAAAGGTAACATTCAAAAGTGAGTGCTGTCAAGGCATAGTTGTGATGTATTTGAGAGGATTTCAGTGTATTTCCAGAGCAAGAGCCAGTTGCTCATTGAGGAATCAAGTTCAGTTTCTTTTTCTGAAGACTTGCCTGCTCAGTTTCCAAAACACAGGCAAAAAATATCTTTATTTGATTGCAGGCTGGTTGGGTTTTGTATTGTGAGTTGGTTCTTTTTAATGTCTTCTTCCCAGAAGTTTTGTGTTTTCTGTATTGTGTACTCAGACTCTTCAATATACACTAGCTATATTCCTTGGGAGAAAGGGACAGCAAACCAACTACAATTTAGAAGTAATTTTATAAGCATGTTGGTCCCAGTTCCAATTGGATCCTGTTAGGAATGCACTTCTAAAATGTCTTCTAGAATCTGAATTATGTAAGGCATATAAAATCAAGAGACTTAAAAGTTAGTGACTTAAAAGCTGATGTGTATGGAAAGATAATTAAAGGCCTCAGATCTAAGAGGCTTTTTCTTCTTTTAGAAGAAGAAAACAAGTGTATTGCATTGTTTCTCTTTCTAAACTATGTAAACCTTCATATTGCTACTAGATTTGAAATGTAAAAAAGACAGAAAAAAGAAGAAGAGAGTGACTAATATTATCTCATTTGATGAAGAGGAAGATGACCACAATTTGGGGGATGGAGCAAAGACTCTGATTACAGGGGAGAGTTCAGAGGAGAGTATAGACAGACCTTCAGTTTTTGCATCACCTTCGTCTGAAAGCATTCTTGGGAAGAGTTTGAATGGGAGTGAAAGTAACCATTCCTGGAAGAGCAATTCAGTGTTCCTGAATGGAGAATATGAATACCAGAAACTAGACGTGAAGAGCATTGATGATGAAGATGCAGATGAAGATGAGCTGTATGGAAAATCATTAGGAAATAAAGACACAGAAGGGGAAACAGAAGCTTCTGAAAAGTAAGTAACATTGCAGGAGCCATTTTTCAAGCCTTCCCCATTCCCTTCCATGAGTACTGGCAGATCTGTGTGACTGAAGTCTAGGTTTTCTCACACACCTTCACCGCTTCCTTTATCTTCTTTCTCCTTGTTTAAGCCATTTGGGCACTGTGGTGATGGTACTTTGCTTCTGTGTTCCACTGAAAACCAAACTGTCTTGATTTCAGACTTGTTCTCCTTGAAATTCTTAGTTGTCGAAATTGTTGCATCATATACCCATACTATAATTCTGGCCTATTTGAAATGTCCTTATTCTTAGTATGGTTATCAGTTCTGTTTTGGCTTCACAGTAAACCCACGTATTTTGAACAAAGTAAGCCTGTTATCATCAGATCAGATAATTAAACAAGACAAAACAAAAATGAGGGAAAAAGAAATAATTTTAGCTACTGGGATGAACTCTCTATTTCTGACACAGAAATCCCTGTGGAGAAAAAGAACTTCCTGTCTCATCTTTGAAAGAATCTGATCTGGAATGGGTTTATCTGAAACAAGAAATTGGCAGGTAGATTGAAATAAAGATTTTTCTGGCAGTGATATCTCTGAAAGAAACCCAAGCCTTGTGAACGTGAATACTGACTGCATAAACAGGTTGTTCTGTTCTGGTGGTTTGTTTTAAATCTAGGCCTCATGAACTAGGCACATGCAACTCTCAAATATGCACTTGGAGTCCTCTGCAGGTCCTGAACGATGACTCAGATGTTCTGTTTCCTGTCAGTGCTGTTGGCTCTTACTCCCAAACAGGTATATATTTCAATTTACCAAATTCCAGCAAGCTTTATAACAGAATATTTAATATGGGATAATGGTAAGAAATAATGGAATTGTAAAGGCATAGGATCTATCACACAGCTGAGATGGGAGTTTCAATTAAAGTTTATTCTAGATCTGAATCGGAGTTCTTCATTGGAGTAGATATTTAGTTGAGGATTTGTCAGTGTCAAAATAAACCAGAATTTTGTTGGGGTTAAGGTGTGGTCTTGTATTTTATTAATGTTTAGCATGGTTGATTGAATAAAAAGTGCCCTTGTTTTCTCGATATCACTAAGCTGGAATAAACTGCAAATGTGTTTGAGACTTTGAATTCCAATTAATCTTGACAGATAGGAGAAAGTATCTAATATTGGATGCAGTTCATTAGAAGCTGTTACCTGTTTATATACAGGATGATGAATGATTGGCTAGGAAATACATCTTTGGAAAAGGATGTCAGAATCATGGAATGGTTTGGGTTGGAAGGGACCTTAAAGCTCACCCAGTTCCAACCCCC
>JBAFWW010045412.1:0-13041 GCA_036873685.1 Agapornis canus
GAAAGGGGGGTTGAGTGAGTGATTGAGCTGTGTGGCTGGGTTTAAACCACGACACCAGTAGAACACTGTTTTGCTAATTATGTACCGAGTAACAGCCAAAGAGCTAAACTGAGCATTAGCATCCAAACTCAGAATGGGATGCAGAATTTCATATGGCTACTCTCAGAGAACGGAACTATTTTGAGCACATTTGGTTATCAGCAGAACATATGCATCACAAATTTGATCCTGCAATTTCTAACCCTGTAAAAAAAACTTGTAAAATCAACTACATATGCAGAACAGATTTCAGGTTTTTAAAATTCTGTTTAGGAAGACTGTCAAAAACACTGTTCTGCTTGTTAGTATCAACACTTAGCCTACAACAGTGGGAAACATGCCTGCAATTCTTGAGCACATGCACAATAGTCATTCCTGAAAATTCATACCACCACAGAATAGCACTGGTCAGAGAACGTTATGTTACCTGTGATCTTTGTTATGTATTTGAACTTAGCTCCCTTTCCCACTAAAGCAAAGCTTTTAAGAGGCTTGTCTCGCAGTTTCACTGCACCCCATCCCTTATTTTCTTAGCAGCAAAGAGGGAATAAGAAGTTACATACTTCTCTAAAATGGAATTTTTGCATTTTAAATTAACTTTGAAGACACAACCTGCCTGATGAGAACAGGCTACAATGATGCCTTACAACCACGTATCACTTGATCATCAAAAGTTTCTGAGCTCAGCATCTTCCTATACTCATAGCTTAAAAAAGCCCAGGGACACAGCAGGTGTGTGTATTCAAAGACAGGTAATAAATGTGATTGCACTAAGGACAATAAAAAACAGTATTTCTGGCTTGCTTCTCATTTCTCCAGAGAGAATTCTATGCCAATACTGTCTTGGCAATTCAATTTCTGCCCTACTGCAATTCTTTCTTCTCTTCCTATAGCCCATTAGCTACAACTGAGATGCTCAAATATAGGATACCTGAAAGCCCCACCTGCTTATTTTCCCACATAAGAACCCCCAAATTCTTCATTATATTTTTACTTAATGACCTAGACTTGACAACTCTTGGCTACCATCTCTAGTAAAGCAGAAATTATACTGGACTAGAGCAGTAGGTTTCTGCTGGTTTCTAGCCACATCCAGTGACATGTGTTGAAGAAAGATATCAGGAACCATGGTTTGTTTCTTTATGTTGAAGAAATAAGTGGAATAACACACTCAAAGGAAAATTGTGTTCTAGTCAATGTTAAAGACTGGGATACATGAAGTGCACGAGCTCACCAGCTTCGCTTCCCTGCAAAAAGGACTTTCAAAACTTCTGTAAGACAGAAAACAGTATTGGCCATGCAAGTACCCAACCTGTTTCCTTAATTCCACCTCACCCTTGGCCTCAACGGTTCTGTAGATATGTGTGTAATTAAGAGACTGTCCATTAAAGATGGTTACCCAGGGAGAACCTTTATAGAAAACGCTGGACATAACAAAGTTTAATGACCCAGCGAATTAAGTTATTCAGGGACATCATCACACTAATGATTCAGTGCCTGGACAGCCATGCAGTACCTGCAAAACTTCAGGTCTTATGCCAGTCTCTTTGCTCCAATGCAACAGTTAGAAGGATAATGTGGTTACAGCTCTTGGGCAGCAAACCTTGGCAATAGCTAAGTGGATCTGACTGGCACTCTTGTTAAAGCAGAGAACAAGGACTTTGTTTTACTGCAGTTAAAGCTAGTGCCCAGCATCCACGAAGCCCAGCAATCTCATGAGCAGGGCTCTTTTGTCTCAACACAGATGACATAAGATGATGGAAAATGATGTGCCAACACTGAATTTCACCTAATCTATCAGATAGGCGCCAGTGCTTGCTGGATAAACACTGGAGAATTGCAGTTACTGGAAACTGCAATATTTACTTCCTATCTGCTTCCACACCTAGCTCAAAGACTACAGGGAAATTTTGTCCCTACAAAGGCTTTATGATAGCTAAGGGAGTGTCTAGTGTAAAATGTAGCTTCCCTTCACAGTGTAGGGGAGGAGAGGACAAATCATAACCAGGAAAAATTAAAACCACTGCAACCTGAGCTTTGGAATAAAGCAAACAATGTTGTTTCTTCAGGAAGAGTAGCCAAGCGCATTACATGACGTTGGTGAGCTTTTTATTCCTAACACGTACATATTTTAATCTCAGAAAATGTATTTTCCAAGTGCGTTAGCTTGTAAAGATTGGCTGCAGGAGACACAAATACTACCTGCCACAGACAACCCAGCCTAAGCCAATTTCACCAAGGCTGATCCCATGCATCCTGGCAGCACATGATAGTGTGGTTCTGACAGAGGCATTAATTGGCTGTCAATAAAGAAAACAAATGCGTCTTTGTAGAGCATGCAGCCCAGACACACCACATCAATTGAGCTCCTTTTTTAAAAGGTAAAGCTTACTTTTAATATAGCTAGTATTTAATATAGCTGGTATTTAATATAGCTAGGCACAAGTTCTCACTCTCAATTGCTAACTTATTTCTTATCTCCCCAGAGAAAGCAGTACTTTAGAAGTCAGAAAATCCATGTGGTGCACACTGTATGAACAAAAGTATTCAGCCCTTTACTCCCTGAAAGGCACACTAGCACTACAGCAACACTAAATGGTTGCAAGTAACTGCTTTAAGAACTTTAAGGTAAACCAAACAAGTAGCTTAGGAACTCTTTATCCACATATTAAAGTTGCAAGACAAGATTTGATCTTAAGAGACAGACATTTGTTATCTCTGCATTTAGCACATGCAGCACTGTTCAGTCAAAGCATGCTCTGTTTGAAAGGTCACAATAAATACAATTTCCCAGCACTTTCAGTAACAGAAGCATATGCTGGTTTGTGTCTTCAGCAAGTATGAGATACTTAAAGCAAAATAAATCTAAGCCTCCAGTACTGAAAGTACCTATACAATTGGTTTTAGAAGTTTAATATCCAGCCTTCCTGCAAGCACTCAGAAGCAGCCGTTATTAAACAGCTACCCCCACAAAGAACAGGTAGGTTGCTGCAGAAACAGACCTACCACTCCTACCATGCGACACACACACCTAATGAGAGCTGGAACATGCAGTTTGCTGTGTTCAAGTGGTTCCTCCCCCTTCTCCCCCTGCGTTAAAAATAAGAACCATGTGGGAAACATGAATTATTTAGCACAAAACAAACACAATCAATCTGTATTAATGTGCACTAAGCAGTAATTTATGATTCACAACACCATTTTCCTGTACAACATTCACAAGATCACTCAATAATACATAAAGCTTTCCTAACATTATTAGCATGACAACAGGTATCAATGAACTTTAAGTCATTCAAGCCAGTTGTTTTAAACCAGCTCTTGGGAACTGAGGGAACTGCCAAAGCACCGATAGAAGCTCACTCCTCATTCATTAAAATATTAATTAAGCCAGAGACTGTAGCCATTTTAAAAGCAGAAAGCAAACCCAAAATGTAAGTCCAGATGCATGCAGAAGGAGTATAAAAGGAAAACTGTGTTTTCATTTGTAGAAAATAATAAGCAGCAAATATATTAAATCAAGGCCAAAGGTAGATGTACACTGTATGTTTAGAGTCCATTAAATTCCAAGTAGCTTTGCTTACCGGATTCATCCTTCCTAGGCTGCTGAAACTCATTGAACTGTAAGCAACACATATTTCACATAGCAACAGCTGTTTTACAAAGAAAAAAAGATACACAACCTATGTTCATATATTCTCTCAACATACTATCAGATGTCATGAGAGGAGTCAGTAGCCAATTACACAGATTTCTTTGATATAATATACTAGCAACTAGGTGTTCCCAGTATAAATGAGACTTCTGAAATCAAGATGAAAATATGTAACAATATCCATGTGCATAAGCAGTCTTTTTAATGGTAAAGCTTCGTACTTCTTACCATTTGTGTAAGTTTCATAAAAGCTTCACAACACCAAAACCTAATGCCAGCACTAAACAATACTGCCTAAGAAACATCAAGGTTTTAAGATCATACGGAGGAGGATGTTATTTTTTTCCCCCCAGTTTCATTGTAAAGCATCTTAGACCATTTCATCTTCTAACATTACAATTAACTTCCAAAGAAAGCATTAAACCCTTATGCATATAAAATAACATACACTGATAGTCACATCCTCTGCCTCAAAAGAGAAAGCTATGCTGAAAGATGCTACATAGTAGCTGCTTTTCCAGCACAAGGAAAAAAGAGTAGTTGTTCTAAAAAGGAATTAAAATTGTAGAGCATATCTTCAAAAATTATTAGAGACAGAGGATATATGTTGTTAATTGTGAACAGTTGTTTGTCATTTTTGTTCTATGGGCAAAAATAAGATGTACACTATAATACTATATTTGGCCTAGTTCTAAGCAATGAAATACAGGACCATGATTCCTTAAGTTTTACCAGTTACCAAAACAACATCAGTCCTATAAAATTTGCTGTTACATTTGAAACAATCACAAATCCAAGAATTCCTCTCTCTAGTTTACCTCTCACCAAAGATTTCTAGTTACTTCCATTGGTTCATCTCCTTCAATAGCATCGGTGGAACACAGCAAGGGAGAGACCTCTCAAAGAGAGTAAGTACACAAACAAACTTCTTGTCACAAATCTTTCTGTCTTGAGCAGCTCCCCAAATCCTCCAAGCTCTACTTAATGGCCTGTGACCAGACGAAACAAGGGAACAGTACTGTGCTCCTCTTCTCCCAGAGAAGCCAACACATTAATCATGGCAAGACGAAGAATGGTTTGCCTTAGAAGCTGAGGTAGCCAAAAAGGTGACAAAAGTTAAAATGGCCTAAATTAAAATCACAAAAGCATTTTATTATTAAAAAAATGCATTTTCTAGATAAACAAAACCAAAACCCAAATCAAACATCATGCACAATAGAAAAACCAAGCTTAGTACCTTCCTTGAGATGTCTTTTCCCTGCTGTAGCTCAGCATACCTCTGAACTAACTTACAGGTGGAACTATGGATCCAAACCATGAGTGCAAGCTATGAGAGGTTTGAACTCTGAATCCATTTTAGTCCATTTTTACCCCCAACATTCATTACATGTAACGTACGTACTAGGTTATAACTGCAAATTTAAATAACATGTGTGATTTAGGGTCAGTGCTAGAAAAACAGCTCTTCAGTATTTTGAGCAACAGTGCAAACAGGTTTAATTATTCCTCATTAAATCCTACAACCTGATCCCTATACAGCATCACTTGCAAAGGCAGCCTCATGCAAGCTCCAACCTCATATTCAGTGTGCCAGTGAGATTTAACATATTATGTTTTGTAGGGGATACAATGTGCTGTGATCAAGAAATCTTTTATAATGTGAAGAACTTCCTACCAGCAGGCATGAGAAGGCAGACCTGATTTTTCATTTCATCAACAGAATCCACCCAGATAAGACCTTGTTAAATACCAGTTTAAGAATGCAAACTTCATTAACCATGAAATTAATATCACTGCAGAACACAAAAATGCACAGTGTGTGTTTGTGCAATCAGCTCCTTACAAATTTAATTATAAAACACTAGTCAAGAACACATTCATTATGCAGTGCACAGTTAAACAACAGGCTAGCTAACAGTCCACAAGTTAGTTCTAATTAAACACAGCTTCAGAGTTTCTGGTTAATTTCTCATTTTAATAGTTTACAAATGTCAACATAACTTATCCTTTTTCCTAAACATTTCATATTGTGAATGACATGCCAAATTATACTTAGAGCAATCTTATTATCTGAAGTACAATTATATCCAGCAATCAGCTGAGTAATATGAAAATTTAATACATTCTGAGCCAACAAGAAAAAGAAGGGCATCAGACAACGGTTAATGAAAAGTGCAACTTACTTACAGATTATTTATCTAAATTTGTACTTTTTTTTTTTTTCCCTTAGCTTTTACTTGCATGGCATTTATGGCAATAGCTGCTGCATTTAGTAACACATATTAATGACCTGACACCATCAGGGTGTTCAGCCACCCAATAAAGTGCTATTACAATCTATATCCAACAAAGAATCAGGCATCCTATAGGCAGTTTTAATCAAAAACCCCAAGACAATGTTGTTTAAACAAGAATAAACATTATGAAAACATGTTTCTCTTACTGGAAATAAATGCAAAGACAGGTACACAACTGTGCTACAAAATAAGACTGGTTTTCTGTTTTCAAAATAGAAAACAATTCCAAAATTGTTATTCCGAAATTCCTTTCATGTTATTTTCTTCACTTGACAAAGGATCAGCTGAGTACTTCTCGATACTATTATTACTTGGTTTTGTACAACATGAAATTTGTTAGAAAGGTTTGTCTTTTCCTGAAAAGCTTGGAATGGACAGAATTTACATTACTAGATATTTCATACATTAAAAAGCACTACAATATTACCATGGTAAAAGAAAGCCATTTACTTAGCTGATTTATTCACATGGTTGCTTCTCCTGTCCTCCCCCTGATACAGCTTGTAACGCATCTCTCATTTTTGTCTCAAACACAGATAAGAATGTCACAGAGACACTGAAAGGCCTCATGATTTATTTAAAACAAACAAGAAGCAGTCATGTTACATGGCTGCCATCAATACTTCAACATCTGAGAATAAACAAAGCACTTGATCATTGTAAAGCATAATTTACTTGGCTGTGACCAAAGTGACCTCAAAGGGCTTTTCCAAATCCTGCAGCCACAAGCAGCCATTTAACCTGCAGGCTAATAGCTACTACAGCCCACTGAGATACCGATCATTGCTAATTACCATAGATCAGGCCTGAAGGAGCAAGGGGTAAATATGCCTTCTTTCTACTACCATCATGCCCTCTTGCTTCCTCCTTGGCTTCCAGGCAGGTGGGAGAGGATCGAATCATCCCTTCATACCAGGTAGTCAGACAGCCAGACCTGCAGACTGACTACCATGTAAGACGACGATTTGCTTTACCCAGGAAGTCCTTAAGGAAAACTCAACACCGACCCAAACAGAAGCTCTCCGGGCTGGGCCCTGACCTGCTGCACCAAGGGAGCTGTCCATGGTCTTCCAAAGGTTCAGCACCCAGCCACCCATCTGCTCCCCAGCTACAAGTGGCTGTGTGGTACTTAGTTGCCAGCTGTGCATAAACAACGACATTGGGATGGTATGTTAAAGTGACCCGTAAAGTCATTTCAGGCCACCTAATACTAGGTCCAAGTAGAGACTGGAACACACATTCTACATGCACCTGCCAATTCACCAAGTACCTGCACTCACAAAGAGCTCTAGGAAAGAAAATCCAGTTCATTCTGCAAGGTGTGCTGCAGTATGTAAGTACAATACTCTTCCTATTTTCAGCAAAAGGAAAGGTCCTATTTGTGATCTGAAATTCTGTATGGGACAAGCTTTAAAATGGGTCACACAACGAACATGAGGCAGTCCCCAGCAATTCATGTGAATATATACCATGTCACTCAGAGGGAACACATACAAGGAAGGGATGTTAACAAGTCAGGTAATACCAAGTCTTTTAAAACAATGTCTTTGTTAATAAAACACCACCCTGCTAACAGGCTTCTCCCTGCATCTTAGGAAATAGCGAGGTAGAATAAACTTGACACTGCTACTCAGAAGCCTGTATTCCACTGCTGATCTTACGGGATATCAAACTACCTGCCATTTTCATGTTCCTTAAATCTGCTCAAGTAGAAAGAAAAGTGCTACAGAACACAACTAAAATCATATGCTTTTGTTCTGTTTCATCGCATAGTTTTCTTTAAGATTATTTTTTTTTAAAGGCCGCTGGAATTACTTTCAATTCCTTCTCAAGTCTCTGCTCCCCAGAATATTATCTCCTGCACTAATACTCCCTTATCGTCACACAGATATGAAACCATGCCTCTGAAAGGCATATTTTTACTAAAGCATTTCAAATTCCTCTGAACTACTTACCAAGACAGCTTATTATATGAAGAAACATTCACTTCCCTTGAATGGTTTATCAGGTGGGGAAACCCTGCTGTGAAGCAAACTTATCCTAGGGATGTAGTTTTTACGGTATTACCTTTAAGGCACTATAAGCAAAGAAGACCTTTATATATATATATATATATACACACACACACACACACACACAGTATCTTTTATAAGAATTCTTTGGGTTTTTTCCCCAGCTGTGACCCTCAACAGCAAACCCATCCACTCACTCACTGCACCTCTGCCCTGCCATTTAACGTCTCAGTGCAAGTAGAAACAACTATAATAAAGCCATAAAAAGGCAACAGACCCAGACACCCTGCTCTCCTTCACAGCATATTTCTATTTTCCTCCCACAGACACAACCCTTCTACCTGCAGAGGACCAAGCAATATTTCTATTTCAGTAATTCAACAATAGGACTCACATGTAATTTCTCAGCTCTTCCTAAGTACCCCAAAACAAACACAGCCACACTGATAAAGCACCAACCTACTGATAAAGAAGCTTAGTAAATAAACAACATATTCAAGATAAGTACATGAAATAGGTTATGTCAGAGAGGATAAAGGGATGGGCAATGGCTTTTTTTTTCCTCATACCTTTCTGCCAGTTTGGCTAATAAAAATTACATTACTTACAACTATGCCTACATCATACACATGTGGGAATATCTGTGCTAATTCCACTCTAACTAGTCGTTACTGATAAAAGCCTAACCAAAAAATGCTCAGAAGGTACTTAGAATTACTGACAACACAGATCCTATTATAACAACCAACTTTGTGGCATCAGTAAATAAAAAACTAGTACACCAAAAAACAACCCACTTAAGAACAAACCTGTTTATTTTACAATCAAGTTCCTCATGAAATAAGATATAAGCATTACAACGTCAAACTTTGAAAATATGTTATGTCTGGCTTACTGACTTGAAGCATAAATATCCATCTCTTCCACCAAGGGAAACCCATTAAGACATCCTGTTACGAAGTGGCTTGGCTTAAGTAACCAAGGGTGGAAAATAACACACACTTAGGTACGAGGGACAAGAATAAAATGAAACAGCAGACTTCAAAAAAGCAGGCTAACAGACTTGAGAATGAGTGGCCAGAATCCAAAAAGGCTGCCAGGCCAAGCAGACTTGCCACAAAGGGGTAGTTTTTAATCAGTTAGCTTCCTCTGACAGGGAGTTACAGCCTATGGTTATGAAGGAAGCAACAGAAGCTGTCTCATCCAACTTCAGCACAACTACTGATGTACTGGGACATCTGTAGTGTCTGGGTGAAAGTGTTTCAACACATCTTTAGCTCCAAAGCAGAGAATCAAACTCTTAGCAGAAAAGATTAATCCACAGTGATTAAAGACAACACACTGATGGGCTCCAATAATATTAAGTGTATTCACTGCTTATTCAGACATCAGGGAAGTACCTTATTTCTCTAGCACACAATCCTTTACACAAAGAGCAGGAGGGCAAGATCAAAAATCAGAGAGACTAAATAGTAGATCTGGGAGGCCTTACACTTACAGCAATAAAGACAAATGCAAACGTCTGTTCTTTGGTTAAGGGCATTAGGAAGGCTCCTGTATAAAGTTAGGGTAGATAATAACTAATGCAACTCATAGAAGAAAAAAATATAGGGGGTTATGATGTGTTGTATATTATGAATCTGAAAATAACAGAAGACACACTCATTTAAAAGGCTACTGTGAGGTACAGAGAATAAGTTAAACTGCTCTTCATTTGCTGTGTGACAGAACTGGGAGGCAAGAGCTACGAAGAAAAAGAAACTTCAGGTTTAATTTTAAATGGTCACTTCATCAGCTCAAAGTGAGAAAGTCTCTGTTCCTGTCACTTCCTGGTTGTGCCAATTCAGTAGTGAGGGCACACACAAGGCAGCTGATAACATGATTGATTCTTTGAAGCATTAGAAGACAGTCTCAGTAATGCAGTTTCCACACTCCCTCTCCGTCAGAGTCACATCTTCAACAAATTAAAAACCTGATTGCTTGACCATATTTTAACCCTTAAAATACAAAGTTTAACTGATGTCAATGGCAGGTCAGCTGATAGCATAACTTTACAGCAATTGAGTAGGTTCACAAACAAGAAACTGGCAAACTGGTGTATCAGACCTTAAACAATTTAGCTTTAAGAACAATCCTTCAGTCATTTGTAGATGAACATCACTAACAAGCCAAAGAAAAGGTCCTCCTCTTACAGCCAGCTACTATAATCAGAGCAAACCAGTACAAACTTGCCTCCATTCCAATTCCACTGAAGGAAAGCATGGCAAGAGTTATCTAGAAAAGGGCGAGTCTGGGTCAGCCTTTGATTTAGGCACTTACAAAAAAAATTCTATTCTATACATGTCAAATAAAATATTTTTCAAAGGAAAACAGCCTCTGCGCATATAGAGCAATT
This sequence comes from Agapornis canus, assembly GCA_036873685.1. Classification (NCBI taxonomy): domain Eukaryota; kingdom Metazoa; phylum Chordata; class Aves; order Psittaciformes; family Psittacidae; genus Agapornis; species Agapornis canus. The sequence continues at coordinate 10,399 of JBAFWW010045412.1, forward strand.
CCACAATGTATTTCTGTTGTCATTACTTTCATTTCTGTTTCTACACAGGATTCTGCACCATTTATACCCACGTATTTTAGTATCTCCTTCTAGGATTCCCTTCCAAATAGAAGACAAAAAAGGACCACTACACAAAAAGACAGGTGCTTTTCCCTTTATAAGTCAAATTTAAATATTAAACTTAAATTTGCCTTCAGCTTGTTTGTCTTCAGCTCTCTTTTTACAAAGAGCTGGAGAAGTGATACAGCCACTCACAGACAGTTAATGCCATTCGAAAGGGAGGCCCACCTCTGCCCTGTTAGTAGTGCCACTTCTCCAGCAGTCCACACATACAGCCACTTGTTTCTCCCGCAGCATGACCAGCTCAGTTGTGCTGGCCAGCTGGAGGACCAGAGCACAGAAATCCTCCAGCTTACAAATAACAACATCTCCCTGTTTATTTTTCTTGCTGTATCAGTTCTGTGATCCAGCTCCAGAAGCTGTGTCATCCCTTCTGCCACAGCAGCTCAGGAACAGGAAACAACCATGACTGCTGAGGAGAGGTCACACTCTCCCTCCTGTTCCCAGCCACAAGTTCCCACTTCTCTGTCACATGAGATCACAAAAAGCCCTATTTGTAAAGGCAATTTTTAAGGGTTTTGGAACAACATTCCAGGTACTTTGCATATGATACAAAAAGGACAGAAACATTTGGACAGACAAAACCATCACTCCAGCACAGCACTTAACTGAGGGGGAACTGACAGTTTGCCAGTATAACTGGTCCAGTGTGAGGCCAGCTTCTCCTCCTGCTAGGAGACAGGCCCAAAACTAAGTGGAAAAGAACATGGCTGTGAAACCTGGATCAAACATACCCATCCTTCAGTTGCTAAATATAAGCACTTGTAAGCATAAGATGCTACCTTTTCTGCTCTACACTCCTTTGGAAACAGATTCCTTTCCTCACCAGTACCATTGCAAGGACCAGCTACCTTGCTTTCACCTCCTTCTTCCACAATTGCAAGCCCTTTATTGACAGTCTGCTTCTAATAGTTCATGGTTTAAAAATATCTAGCCAAAGTCAGGAAGTGCAGCTTACAACCAGGCTTTTGTTTTCCTATTACAAATTTCTTGTGTACACTTTTTCTTGTCTTCACCAAGTATTCCAGTGTCATTCTAAAATACATAAAGATAAGTGAAAACATTCCCAGAAAAAAGAAATCCTATCCCAGAAAATAACATCTGCAGTTCTTCATCTTTTGACATATAACCCATACAAATTATCTGGTTGTATCTCTTCCTTCTAAAGCCAATGCTTACACAACATCATCTTAAAGCACTATTGTTTGCAAGCTTCTAAAACTTCTAGTTATGAGGATGCTGACTAAGCAAATGTTACACCAGTGACTACTTTGTCATTCAGTAACATGACAACTACATGCTTATATAAACTATGCTACATGCATACATAGTTTTTATAAGAGCAATGCAATTGTATGCAAATAGTATGCAAATAGAGTGTGTTAGCAAAACTTCTGACTTAACCACAGCAGTATGACATTAGCAAGAAGTGGTATCAGTGCCATTCTAACATAAACAGGATCTTGGCCTTTAGCTCAAACTGTAAAACACCTGCAGCCGATGCCCCCTTTTCCCTCCCCTCATGTTTTGTTAAAAGCAATTTCATGGTCAGCTGAGTAATTGTTCTGGGCTTCTTTTTCAATCCTCAACTGAAGGGACACTAACTACAGCACGGGAGAGAGAGAAAACTCTACTAGAACTGCTCCACGTTGTTGCGATTCTCTTAGAGCAGGCAGAGTTGCAGTCACTGAGTCCCTGCCTTTCTACCAGGCTCAAACGAGCAGGTAACAAGTTCCTGCTCATCAGTTGAGCTGCCGCAAGCAGCCACACGAGCTCATCGGCTGCTTCAGCTCCAAGGTACGGAGCAAGCGCGGCACAGTGAGCTGCGATTTAAACAAGCGTGTCTGACTGCTATTGACAATGTGACAAGGTGCACTTGCAATAGAACTGACACAGCCAAACCCTTGCCTTTTGTATATTTTAAACCCGAGTAATCCTGCACACACCACTACATCCTGCTGTTGCGTTCAAAGGGAATAGGTGCTCGCACCAAAAGTGTAAATTGCACTGACATCGGTGCAAACATTAGGAAAGCAAGTTTCGGAAAGCACTTGACACCCAGCCTCTGGGAAACAACGCTGCTCATCCCAAGCGCCTGCCTTCAGAGCCCACCGACCGTTCCCCCCAGCCCTGCAGGCGCACAGTCCTGGTCAGAGGAGCACGTGGAGCACCAAGAGGCCTCCGGTGCTGCCGAGCCGTGTCCCACGGCCTCACCTCACGGCCCCGCTCCAGCTCACCTGACACCAGCAAAGCGCCGGCCGCGGCTGCACTTTCTCAGGCCGCCGCTCAGCCGAGAGCCCGGTATAGCCCTGGACGGCCTCAGGGCACTGCAGTGAGGTGGTGGCACCATTAACCCAGCCCGAGCCCTCCGACGCGGAAGAACCCGTGCGGCCGCGGCCCGGCCGCTGCTTGCCAGGCCGCTCGGAGCCGGCGAGGCCCAGAAGCCGCGGCCCGCCCCCGCCGAACTCACGCATGAGGGTGCTGAAGGCCACGACGCCCAAGAGCAACTGCAGGAAGATGCCG
>JBAFWW010045413.1:8543-25443 GCA_036873685.1 Agapornis canus
CTCCGCGCGCGGGGCGCCGCCGCCGGGGGGGGGGGGGCCGCCGGCCCCGCGGGCGCGCGCGCGGGGGGGGGGGGGGGGGGGGGGGGGGGGGGGGGGGGGGGGGGGGGGGGGGCTGCTATTTAGCTGGGTTTAAACTACGACACCGTGTCATCAACAAAGATGCTGAATAGGATCATTCCCAACACCGACCCCTGAAGAACACCACCTGTCATCAGTCTCCAAACAGACACTGAGCCATTGACCACAACTCTGTGTGCCACTATCCAGCCAACTCCTCATCCACCAGGTGGCCCATCCATCAAATCCATGTCTCTCCAGTTTAGTGACAAGGATGTCAAGTGGGGCAGTTTCAAATGCTTTGCACAAGTTCATGTAGATATCAACTGCTCTGCCCCTATCCATCAGTTCTGTAGCCCTGTTACAGAAGGAGACCAAATTGATCAGGCACAATTTGCCCTTAAATGAAGCCATGGTGGCTGTCACCAACCACCTAGTTTTTTTCTTACTGAAGGCAAGGTAAAATTTCTACTGGCTTCACTGAAGTGAAATTTCACACAGTAGAAGGAAATGAAAGCCCAACAAAAATGGGAATTGCTAATACCAAGTCGAGCCAGGGCAAGACAGTCATTGTATACACATGTTTTCTGTATTAGTCAAAAAACTGTTTTCCTTCTGTGGGTACCATCTGCTTCACTGTCATAACCATACAATCCTGAGGTAATAATTTATTTTGGTACACAGACAAATAAAAGGATAAATGTTAAAAACAAGTATTTCAAGAGAAGTTAGTATTTAAAAAGAAAAAATAAAAAATCAGCATTGTTTAAGGCCCTGTGTTAGAACACTGGAAAGAAATCAGAGAGTTTGACACTAGGTTAATTAGATTTAAATAGCTTCAGAGAGAGAGAATGTTCAACAGGAAAATACCATTCATCTTTGTAGCCAGATTGCTTAAGTTTACCAGAGCTGTCATCAAGACCTTTTAGAGACTAGTTTCATGATTTTGTTTATGGTTCTGCAAAGAGAAACAATATTGACTGCTGACATTATCATGGCTTGTAGGTTTTTGCCCCTTAGCTTCACTGTGGCTGACTACATGAAGTTATTTCTTTAGCTTCATCTCCTTATGCAAAAGTGAAGAATACCCCTTTTAAGATAAAAAGATGCAACTAAAGGGCCTAATCTAGGTCATGAGGTCCCATCTCCTTCAATTGCAAGCACCACACATAATCCCCATCATAAACATAACTTGGCTTTGGAAAAGTTAAGTAGAAAGTGTTTCCTATTAAAGGCAATTTGAACTATGAGGTCATAGTCGTAATATCCTTACAGATATACAAATGGAGCAAATCTACTGAACCAAACTTACACTGTGGATGAAGGCCTTTCTCTGTACCTGATGCAATTCAAACCTTACTGAAATCAGATGAAAAACTGGACCAAGCTGGAAAGGAAAGCAGACGATTATTTTTTTTTTTTTTTTACAGGTGCAGGACAAGATCTTGTTCTGTATCCCTAGAGACACAGGAAGGTTATACACACCACAAGAAAGCTTGCCATTCAGGTTATAATTTGCATAGAGGTGGATCAGATATTAGTTCTCTGGAAGATTTACTTTGTTCTTCAGCACAGATGCGATACGGTTAAAAGCTTTCTGTCTTTCCATGCTGTTACTCCTGATGGCACTGAAATAACATCACTTTTCTGTGGAAAAAAAAAAAATTGCTAATCCCCATTTGCTGTCACCAAACTCCCAGCTTGTCTCCATCAGCACACCTTACTACTCATCAGCTTGTATTGCCTTGCTTTTTTCTTTCTCAAATATGGACAGAAAGTGAAAAGATAATTTCTGGCTTGTAAAATATGCTTCAGTTTAGTCCAACTGAAAAAGTCTGGCTTGAAAACACCAGGGAATGAAAATGCCACATCAAAGCTCTCCAAATACCAGCATGAGAGGTTTTTGTTCTCTTTTCCTTCTTTAGTAATCACTGTTTTGTGGATTCTTTGCTATTGAGGGAGTAACAAGGCCATAAGCCTTTTTTTCCCCTATTTTATAATGTTGGTTAATGAATAGTTTTGCTCATCTCCAAGTCTGTATAACAGCCAGAAACTAATTCATATCATACTGAAATTAACTGCTTACTTCTGTACAGTTTTGTCCATCAGCCACTTCTTTGTTTTCTCTCAAAGACATAAAAGACCCTGATAATTTATATTTTGCAAGTGAGAATAGTTAAAAGGTCTGGAAGGACTCAAGCAGTAGCAGAACACACACCCCATCCCACCCCTTTCCTTTTTTTTTTAAATCATAAACAGTGGGTTCTCACTTTAATTTTCACTTGCTCCCACTATACTGATCAGTTAACTCATCCTACACATGCTCACTGCCAGAAGGGACAATATGGCAAAATCTAAATACTGGGGTTTTTTGTAAGATACTTGATATATTTAAAGATCCACAGACTGTATTGATTCAAAAGGTATGGCAATAGAAATACTTGGAGATGGACCTCTCTACTGGGTCAGTATTGTTGTATAAGGGGAAAGAACACTGGTAGATGATTTCCTGAAAATGTGGAGGGCTGAAACAGGGAGGATGCATAATAAAGCAACCTCTTTCCATGCAGAAAAAGGGGTCACAAAAACCAACTGCTTTGCATCATTGTGCTAAGCCTGCCAGAGTCAGAGTTGGTACTTGAAAAGATGCTAATATCACCATTTGTTTAGAACCAGAATGAGGTTCCTTACTGGGACAACGTGAGAAACCTTGACATCAGAAAACATAAAACCACAAGAAAATAATCCTGACTCTTCTTAGCTTCTAGAGTCTTAAACCAGCATCCCAATATAGTTCCAGCTCCTTTGGTGTAGGATGTGAGGCTGAGGATAGAGAAAAATGCTGGCAACTGAATGAACTTTGTCAGAAACCAGTGGTGACAGCACTGTGATAATAAAAGAGGAAATAGAGTATCAGTGAAAGGAATGAATTTCTCTCTTTGATAAATCTAAGCCTGCATATACATGGTACAGTGCATACAAATTCACAGGATGAACAGTTATAATGGAATTGAGGCAGCATTTGGGTGAAAGCTAACGTGACCTCAAAGCACTTACAGGGCACCCCAAGGAGCAACAGCATGAGAACAGAAGTATCAGAGTGCACAAGTTCCCTCCCTTCACAATTATTATTCACCTCTAGTGAGGAAAAAATCCTGCTCTGCAAACTGCAGTAAGTGCCAAGTCTTTTTGCTAAGTAAGTCTTCTTTAAAGCAACATGAAGTCCTGTTTGAATTGTTCAAATTCAAAGAAAAGCAACTTTGTTTGTTTGATTCAGCTTAACTCCCTACATGTCCAACTGCTGTTTTGTTAGACATACTATTATAAGAGCATTAGCATCTGAGTCCATCAGACCAGCTGTACTTTATTCTTATAATTATTGAAGATTTAAATGAAGTCTTGCATAAAAATACAGATTTTGTACAATTTAATACTAAACATTGAGCTTATTGTTTACTGATTTTCAAGACACTTCCTTAGATATTTGAGTCCTGGACAGGTGTTGCAGAAATAAAAATCCCAGGAAAGAATGGTTTCTCTTCTCCGTATGGGCCATTAAAAGCTAAATAGAAGTGGCCCAGGGATGGGCCCAAGCATCCTTCTTGCTATGAAAGAGCACTTAATGTTTTTGGATATACAGAGAGCAGGAAAGAAATGCATAGAATTATTTTGCTACAGCATGTTATGCATGACATGGAAAACAGAGGACCACATTCACTCTCTACCTTGAGAGTATGCTATCATAAGTAATGATACGAAAACTGTTCTCAGATGATGTCTGAACAAAATACCAGTGGCAAGGCAGCAAGTGGCAGGGAAAATGCTTTGTTCAGTGAAGCACCTATATGTGTTTGATATCTTTACCAAATTGATTCTGCTTAAGATCAGTTGATTCAAATTTTAAACCACTTCAATATGTAGCCTATGTACATAAATAATTGATTCAGTATTTAAACTAGTTATATGTGGGGGTTTTCTAATGAGTTCCTTATAGAAATCTAAATGGCTTTGAAATCAGTTCCAAATCTGAATTGTTTCAAAATGTGTCTTATATTGAATGACAACTGGTCTTGACTGTTTGGCCACTAATGCAATGTGATACTACGTGGGGAACCAGAGTTCAAAACTAGCAGGGAAGATTTTGCACCTTTAGTTGTGAGAGGCTGCAAGTTTAGGAAGAATAACAGATTCTTTTACACAATTCAAACTGTCTCCAGGGCCAGGCCTCAAAATAAACACAGCATCTTCAGAGACAGTATTACAGGCTCCACTCCAACCTAAAGACAATCCTGTTCACATGTCATGCGCAGTTCACACTTTCCTTTGCAAGTAACCTTATATTACACTCTTAGTTATGTGAAAGATTATAATGCAAAAAATAATAAAAAATGGTATGCTAAAGCTATGCCAAGTATAAGACACATTTATCATGCTGTCAATGGAATTTCTTATCATATGTCTCAATGGATTTACTAAAATTAGGGGGTTTTATACCTATAATAGCTATTGTTCTTAGAAAGGGCATGTATAATGTGTTTTACAAAAAGAGTGATGTTAAAGCACAAAAAAACCAAACAAACACACACCCAACATGATACATGAACCCTAAGAAAATGTTGAACCTTTTAATAACATGGTCAAAACTATTTCTTTAGGTCTGCTTGTGAAAGCTGAAGCAAAAAGCAGGGGAGTATTCCTAAAGCTCAAATTGCTCTAGTTTCTAAATTGATGATCACATTTAGCTGAGACAGATTAGCTTAATTCAGGTTTTTCACTCCCTCCTCTGGGTTCTACCAGGTAAGGAAAACCACCATTTGCTAGGGCAGGTTTTGCTTCATCTAGACAATATTTCAACTGGCTCCTCGTCGCCCAGTGCCCATCTGGAAAGCAGGTTCTGGAAACTGCCAGCATTGCTCTAGCTTCCCTTCTGAGATAATTCTGCCTGTGTGGAAAAGGCCACAGCAGGACATACAAACAATCCAGTATGATCTGGGATGCAAGATTAACAGTAACGTACTAATGTTATTACCTACAGTGCTCTGCAGATGTCAACCATCATGCTAAGGACATCATATCCTTGAGTTACTTAGTCTGTTATTAGAACTGTAGCTTTGCATTCAGTAAGTTTGGCAGGAGGACTGGGTTCTGAGCTGGGTAGACAGGGCTGTCAAACACTGCATTTTTCTTGGGCAAAGCTGCTGCATGCACTCCTAGATCCTCATTTAAGTTTGGATACAAAATGTATCATGCTTATTTAATTAAACATATTAATAATAGTAATATAGGCTAGTATTAAGTCTAATTTAAGATTCAGCTTTAAGTAATTACATGGAATCATATCCCTCATGCAGTCCTCCACTGTGCTCTAAATATGTTCCTATACTAAGTACAGATGTAACAGACCCTGGCATAAGATTGTGGCTTTAGGACCAGCAATAAAAAAAATGGAAGTAGATTAAACTAATTTGCATTCAGTGATCAGAATTCTACCAGTTGGCAAGTAACTTACCTGGCTAAAGGTTACACAAGCTGAGATCACTAACAGAATCATCTAGGATGTACATAAAACAAGATCTTTAATGCAAAAGAAATTTAATAGACGTCTACAGCACTGCCATACAAAATATCCGTTCTTTACTGCAAATATATGAAGCAACATCTGCTTGCTGAATGATGTCATACAGGCAGTTCAACTAATTTGGTACAAATATGGAAAGAAACTTTGGGTCTTAAGAAATAGGGTCACATTATTCATATAAAATGTGAAACTTACCTTTAAAACAGTATCTGAACCAAATATATTTTTCACATTGATTACTGCTCTAGCTTGTTTGCATTGCTCCAACAACTTCCCTTCTTTGTCAGTTTTGCGTTGCACTTGCACTTTCAATCTTTCTTTTAACAAGGACTGAAAACCAGTGGAAGAGTCTGGAACTTGTTTCTCACATTTACATTTCTTTTTAATTCCTACAACCAGTTCCTTGTAGTGAACCCCTATAAATTAAAAAAAGACACAACTAAATGTAAAAACTTCCCTCCTTCTCCTTCCCCCTCAGTTAATACCAGTTTAGTTTTTAATTCCAAAGGCACAGATTGCGTTTCAACATCCAGCGGATGTCAGCAGACACAGTTTATCTAATTCTCTTACAAAGTTTGAAAACTCCATCTGTACATCAAATCCAGTGAAGTTTTATGCACATAAGTCATCCTTAAAGAAATATAATCACTGGCTGACCTTAGCGGGATGGTTAGCGTGAGAGAAGGTGGCAGGATTGGGCCCCAAGTTTTCATAAATAACAGAGAACATCTCCAGATGAACATTCCACTGTTAGTTTTTATAGTACATCTTCCACAGCCAGCCCACATGGTCTCACACACACACATTCAGAGATGCCAAAACAATAACAAATTAAAGTTTGGTTTATAAAAATGGCCTTGGCTCAGATGCTGCTTATACAAGTTTGCATGCTGTTTACCCTGAAAAAAGGTGTGGAACTGACCACAATGAGGTGACAACCTCAATTCCACTCACACATGAGGTGGGAAAACCAATAACAAAGTGCAGGATGAAGAAAGGACGCTTTGTTTTTCCTGGCTTGTGTGTGAATAAACTGTGTTATTTTTGTTAATAAAGAAATGAAGTCATAGAATAAGGAACATGTCTCTTCCCCCTTAGCACATATATGCGTTTAAACATTTTTACATACATATATATATAAGAAATATACAAAAACACATGTCTGATTGTACACACACATCCATACTAAATATGACAATCCACACAACTACGAAGTCCTAGATTATTATTCTCCTAGCTTGCTATCCCTTGCAGGCAGTGGAAGATTTTCACTGACTTCAGGGAAACTGGATTTCTAAGCATTACACTCCCACCTACGCTGAGCAGTGATTCAAGGACTTCATTGTCACCCAAATTCTGCCTGTGTTTTCAAAACAGAGTTTAAGGGATAGAAGGGGTACATACTGGTTCCCTAAACTATTTAGATTCACAGTTATGGTTTGATCCTCCAGAATATATCAAAAACCGATGCTGTCAAAGTAGTACACACAGAGAAGCAGGGAGATGCCTTGGAAGATGAATCAGTTTTATCCAAGTATTGTTCCCGTCCAAATCAACAGAAGGGTTCTCAACAAACATCTTGTAGGCCTGACATTTAGCCTAAAAATAGACTAATTAAAAAGGGGGCTTAAATGTTTCACCACACCCATACCCACATCATTTCACAAAAGTTTTTCTGCAAATAACATTTTTCTTACTTATTATCCACAATCAAATGCCTGATTGTATACATCTCACTAAAACTTGGGTTTCCCCCTAATTAATTGAGGATACCCCAAGCTATACATTAATTACTCACAGAGATGAAAAAAACTAAAGCATTCTTTCTTAAGCGTACACTGTCAGTTCAATGCCAGAAAACATTCTACAAGAGATTACACAGACCACGCAGATGCATGTGGCAGGGACATTTCTATTAGAAACACTCTAAACAAAGCCACTTAGTAAGGAGCACATTTTGCTTAAAAGTTATACACATGCCATTAGAGCAAAGCTGGGAACAGCTATAAGAACTTTAATTGACACTAAGGAAATAACTGCCAGTATTTATAATTCTACAAAGTGTCATAATGAGTTCACTGGAAAAATCTCAGTTCCATCCTGCACATATGTGCATGATATTTTCAGGCCATTAAGATAATAAAAGCTAAAAGGAAACACTTCTTATTAAAAAGTAAAACCTTTATATATGAGGTGCTACAGAAAATAAAAGGTCTTTGTTACAACCCTGGGAAAATACACAACTGATTCTGTTAAAGAAAATATGCTTCAGATACACTCCTCAAATTAACAGATCTTCCCTGTCTTTTGGGAGGAAGACATTAATTCATCACTACCAGCAATTACAATACATAATGCATTTGCAGTATCTCAGCTGTTTGGTTAATGAGTAGCAGGTAAAGTCAAGCAAAATCTCTCTAATCCCTGTCCATTTACTCTAGGAAGGAAGAAAATAAGCACAGACTACCTCTGATGCAAGATCTAAGTAATCCAAAGAAGCAGCAAAAAATGGGTTCTGGAAATGCTTAACCTATATTCTGTTCTACCCCATATGGCTAATGGAATTATACAAATATAAGAAACAAAAGATTTAACCCACAGTAATTCCTGGATCCCAGATTCTAAAGTCAAACCAAAATGCTCTTCTTTAATTTTCTTTTTTATTTTATCCATTAGAACATTCTAATAGTTTGCAAACTGGTTGTACAATATAGGAAAAATCGGTTTTCAGCACTAGCCTTCAATCTGCAGTCAATTCTGTAAGTCATATACATCAACTTCCATTCTTTGATGTTATAACAGCACTACAGACCAGCATCTGGCCTTCAAGATTTAGATTCAAGTTTTATATTGGAAATGGTATTTTCATTTATATAATATTACTATTTACATACCAAATTTGAAAAGACTGAATCCTCAGATCTTTTGCATGGCCTATCGCTGCTTCAGTATCATGCAAGCAACTATGACTATTACCTTAAAGTAATAGTTTGTGTAGTATAGACCACATTGATAACAAAGCATTCTGAACTTGCTATTTCTGTTAATACAAGTTTTCCCATAGCCACCCTCAGGGAAAAGAAAAAGCAATCTATCTTTTTATTATCTCTATATAATGCAAAAGTAGTAAAAGTTCTGGCAGCCCTAGAGTCGACAGGATCCAGATTTTTCTGAAAACTGGCAGAGTTTAGCTTGAGAGCAAGCCTGTGAAGCTGACATGTTCAGACTCATACTTCTCTCCTCTGGTAAACTGGCCACTGGAACACCCGTATTCTCAGCCTAAAGGTTTATACATTTCAAAGCTTCCTACTGTAACTGTCCCCCACATGGAAAAAAATGCTTCAGCACCATGAATCAGCAACAAAAAAAAAAAAGTTATAATTTTAAAGCCAGGCTATAATCAAGCTAGAACGGGATCTGGAGCTGAGCGTTACTCCTTTCTCTTACATATCTCTTCATTTGTGAAGGTGGTCATTCGTTTCAAATTCATGCTAATGAAACACCGTCCTGTGCAAATAGGGAGCTGCATGAGCTCCCATGAATAGTTCCTTCACTTGCAAACTACACCTGTTTCAGGCCTGACACTCTTTGAGCACATTACAGAATAGTCCAAGGTACATTGTGTATTACTATGTACAAGAGGCTATAGACAGTAAAACAATGAACTAGCTTATAGAAAATAACTTGAATTTAGAATGCTTGCCTAAGATAATCAATTTTTTCATAGGATAAATTTATGTCCTGTTAGTACAGCAGAAGTAACTACAGGAAACAGTACTACTGCATTTGAAAAATTCAGATAATTTATTGTTTTAACTGGAATGCATATGAAATAGATTATTTTATTTTTTAAGTGCCATAAGCAAAACCACAAGAATAGTTCTGAATTTTATACTCCTGGGACTTACTATTAATGTAAATAGTTTTGAATAATCATGCCCTAAAGCAAATTTGGAGCCTCATTCAGACTATGAGCCAGTATACATGTACAAGATCAGTTGCAATCGTGCTCTTTTCTGCAGGTCAGAAAATTCATTTCATATGTGTCTGTGCTGTACACACAAGTGTTATGTCCCTCCATTAGGAAGCAAAAGACAGATAATTGTAAGTGGCTGAAAATCATTTGTACCTTTTGTTAATTTTAAAATTTTCTTTAGCTATCTCTTATGTGTAGTAGGCCTCCCACATAATTTGATATACTGCTGAACTTGGACATTTGTTTTTAATAGATTTTGCTTTCTACATTTACATTCATTCTGCTAGTAATAACAACATTAGTTTTATTTCATTCCACACAGATTAATTCTATGATGCATGCATCATAGTTCTTTCCTTCTGACAGAATATATAGTGAGGCACAGAACATTTAACTCACTTACATACAGGTAATATATCCAGCAAGAGTAAGCACAATCTTTTGAACCATGACTTCATCTGTGAAGACTACTCTAAATATAGAAGCATTAATGAAATGCTTTTTGCACTGTGCTTTAGAGAAGGGTTAGCATATCTCTTGCTATTAGAGTTTTTTTAACTTGATTGGGGGTGGGGTTATCATTATGTGTATAGTGAGAGGTTTAAAGGCCTCATTTAGGAACAGAAATTAACATGAGAAACATGAACAATATTCAGAAATCTGATTTCTGAATCAGAAGTTAAGCCACTCACACAATTAGCTTTAAAGCAGCTAGCTCCAGACCAGTTAGCATTATCTGCACAAGCAAGCCTTATTGCAGACATACTGTTTGCATATTTACTGTTTCAGAAGTCTACTGCTGACAGCAGTAAACAAAAAAATAACAAAAAAGCCTGTTTCACTGCTTGTAGTACATTTGGTAGATTAATCTGGTTTAAGCCTACAGCAGACTGAATAAAAACATTGTGCACCCTCAAATATGCATGGACAAAAGCACACACCCTTAATACCACAATTTTGTAAAGGTCTAGCTCATTCGATTTTAAGAACAGGAACTGCACTTATGCAATATTCCTCACATGATTTGTTACATTTTTGCCTTACAGGCTTCCTGCCATAGGAAGTCTTTTAGTTTTTACATTTAATTCTTTTAGGGTCTTAAGCATTTTGAAAGAATATACTGTTCAAATACTCCTTTGTAGTATATTATTTCATTTTTCTATTGATTTCTCTTTTTGTTTTCTCAACTTTTTCATTGAAATGTTCAAAGAATGTCCCTAAGGAAGCAATAGAATATTAATGATTGCTTAGTTTATTCTTACAAGAACAGTAATTTAGATTATTTTATTATGTTCCAGAGAATTATTGCCTAACCAGATAATGTAAGCAAAGTTAAGTAAACTGGAAACAGAGTTCAATTACAAAAATCATTCCTTGGAACTTTGTAGAGATGCATTTGTAGTTGAGAAATACCCAATAATTCAGTTCATAGAGCAGGGAAAGTTTCTGCAATATCAGTGATGACGAGGTAATGCAGAGAAAGCTTTAGCCAGGGAGTAAATAATGTGATTGAAGAAAGCATGTCAAAAACTATTGTAATATCACTGTAGAAGACTTCTAATCATAGGCTTTTTAGACACAAAATTGTGTCTCAGCTATAACTATTACAGTGGCCAAATGGTTTTAACTTATGAGATACATTATTCCGCAGGAAGTACTGTGACATTTGAAAAACAGACAGACATATATGCTCTTATCCTCTCCTTATTTGCATTACAGCAATAAAATAGTGCCACTCCTTATTTCAGATCAACATACCTTAGTATGATCTTCTGGAACCACATACACGCGTCTTAAATGCAGCTTGCATCACTGCTGGTGTACAAAGTAGGTTCTAGTCACTTCAGACACCTATGAACATAGAATTAGATACAGATAAATCAGTCCCAGACCACTGGCAAAAACACAACCCGGTAGCTATAAGTTGTTCAGCATAATGTAAAAACTTATCATAATGTAAATCCTTGCTACCACAGGTAGATTTGGGGGAGAGGTTGTGGGGCTGGGTTTGGTTTGTTTTTTTTTCACTTAAACAATTTCAAGCACAGTACATCTATTAGCATTCTTATTTATAGATACTGAAAGTGCATGAAACCAAAAGAAAGGCAAGAAGATGGCACTGATGAAGATGGGCTGAGAAAGGATATCCTCTAAAATTTTTGTTCTATATACAACTACATGAATGACCATGCATCTCAATTCATTCTGTTAATAGTTTTATGACATAAACAAATCTATCCTACCCTGTAAAGAGCATCAGATTGTCCTGAGGAAATTGGCTGATGTAGTTGCCAAGCCATTTTCTGTCATATTTCAATACTTAAGGGTGCTTCTCAGAAAGACCTGGGCCTGTAGTGACAGGACAAGAAGCAACAGTTCTAAACTGAATGGGGTAGGATGTAGATTGGTTACAAGGACAAAATTTTTACAATGAGGGTGGTGAGACCCTAGAATAGGTTGCCCAGAGAAGCTGTGGCTGCCCCATCGTTGGAAGTGTTCAAGGCCAAACTGAATGGGGCTTTAAGCAACCTTACCTAGTGAAAGATATTCCTGCCCATGGTAGAGGTTTGAACTAAAAGATCTCTAAAGATTCATTTTAATCATTCTATGATTCCTTGGTTAAGAAAAGTCTGTAGGTCAGCAGTGTGGAACCTCAAAGGTTCCACACCCCAAAAAAAAACACAACAACCAACAAACAACCTCCCCCAAAACCTATGAGGACCTCAGCAGTATTGTAAAAGTGATTTCTTGAAAGAACAGTATCTCTCCATAAGGACTATGAAAACCACATGAATAGAATGACTGGGGAAAAATGCTTAAGAGTCACCCTTACAGAACATTACTCAGCCACATAAAATGATGTGTACTGAAATCAATCTGCTTCACAGGAAGTGGAACTCTTGACCTATGAAGTAAAAAAAACAGTTATGTTTTGAGTTTGGGGAGCATTGGGGTTTTCTTTTGACATTGTGGGGTGTGGAGTGGGGTGTTAAAAAGTAATTCATACAGACTTGTGCTCAGATTTTCCCAAGACAAATGAAAAATACCTCATTACAACATCAACACATCCTGTATATGATTGTATAAACCTAACTTCTGAGTTGTCACTGATGTATTTTATGAGCATCAACTGTAGAAATCTTGGGGGGTTTTATTCTGCAAGTTACTTGGCATTTCAAAATACTCTGAGTATACAGACTCCCTGTACAAATTAAGTATACAGATTGCATAGCAAACCTGGTGGTGCTGGAATGAAGCATCTATGCTAAACCAAAAAATATTAACTTGCTTTCTTACCCATTACTAATTCAATGGAGAATTTTAATAAAAAAATGGCAAAATAGTGCATGGGATTAATGACCTCCCAAACCAGTATTTGATACAGTATGCAAATGACACAGGTTATAATTATTTTTAAAATAATTTACCTGCATTTATAAATGCGAAATTTTATCTTGACACTCAGAAGCAGTTTGAGATAGAGCAAGATTACAGGATTATGAATGATAACACATCAAAAAGCTTTACTTTCTCTCCATATTTCTAAAAGTAACATGCTTTTTTCCTCATTCTGAGTTTATCTGCACTACTTCTATCTTTTGACATAAATATTTTTACTTTCTGGAAGCAGTGAAAAACATGACAGTTCATCCTTATATCATTTTAGCAGGCACCCCAGATCTTATTCAGGAGTACACTTATATAGTATACAGCTATGTATATACACTACTCCAATTTAAATGTACTTTCACTGACGTGGTGAGCTAAGCTGCTTATAAATCATCTCCCCTACAGGTGTTTCTTGGCCCAAGATATGCAAGCATCAAATGTTTCCATATGAGACAACTTTTCCAACAAAATGACACTGAAGATAGAAACCAAATGTTAACCAATAAGATCAATAAATAAATAAGAATTGTTTTCATGAAATCTTAGGACTTGAAAGGACTCAAAAGGACTTCAGACAACCTACATCACCTTCTACTTCAAATTAGCTAATACATAAAGCTAAGAAATGTGTCAGAGATTTTCTCCTCCTGTCACAAGACTTACTAATGTTCTAGCAGACTAATTAGATACAATTTCCCCATGACAAATTTGTTCTGTTAACTTTGTTTTCAGTTTACAAATATTTTGGTCATTTGTGGTAACTAACTTAAAAAAAAAAAAATCCAATGGATAATGTAGAAGTCCCAAATAAAGAGCCAGATTGTTAGAAAAAGGTGCTCAGCATATAATGCACATAACAATCAATTCTTCCTATTGTAATAAACTGCAACTAGTTCCTATTCAGTTACTGTGTATCTGTCATTATGGTAAGATAGTTACCTTTTTAGAAAGAAGCCACTAGTGAAGCATAATATTCAAGTCCTTGATTTTCTTCTTCCCTAACCTGACAGAGCCATTTCAGTCACTTGTGAAAGATTCCTTTTGTAAAAACAAAAAGCTCATTTGACATTTGAGGTTGAGCTTTACTCATCTGTTCGCTTCCTGGAGCCTGAAACTTTGACATAACATTAATCCTGAGCAGCTGGAATGAATTTGTTTTGGAAAGCTATTCTAAAAGTGCAAGTGGGCAATTAATAAGCAAATGCATAATTTAACAAAAAAAAATTAACAAATGCTTTAATTCTTTCCTGATAGTCATATTAATTTTGGTGGAAACTTTAAACTGGAATAACCTCTGGAATAACCTTCCTGTTCACAGTACTACTGCACACTGCCCCCAAAATGCAGATTGTTAATCACCTGATCCTAGTCTTTTGCAACAGTAATTTTGAGCTCAGTGCAGTGAAAAATAGCAAAAAATATTAAAATACAGCAACAAATTTAGGAAATATGTAGTTAAAAGAAAACATGTTTTCCTTGCTAGACTCAAAGTTTCAGATTTCTGGCACTACTAAAATTATTGCCTGTTGTTCCCTTAAGTAAATTATCAATTCACTGACAAATGTGAGTTACTGATGTACATATTCCTTCCAGATGTGGTATTTCCCATAGCCCTGTTGATTAGAAAAAACACAAGGAGATCTTCTTGAGCTTGATGTTATTAGTGTACGTCTATAATTAAAAGCAAAGAGAAAATACCTTGAACTATTATTTGCTCTTGATTGTGTTTAGCACGAACAGATATGGTTGTCTTTCATCTTCTATGTCTCCTACATATTACTCTGCCCCAAAAAAAATTTCCAGGAATTTCTGTACTATATGCACTCTTCACATCCTCAGCATAGGGAGAATCAGGGCAAGAAAGTTATACTGTCAGCAAAAAACATTATCCGTAAATCCCAAGCTACTAAGTAATACACTGATTAAGCTATGGCATGTACAGTCAAAATGAGAAAAAAAAAAAAAAAATCACAGTTCTTAAGTAGATTCTTCAAAGGCTTGTCACCTGATGCTGAGACAACTGTAACACTTGTCACAGTGTTGCTCTTGTCAAATTACTAGTTGTGTTTGAAACATTCAGTAGAAGTCTACCTGGTCAAATAACTCCATATCTAGTACAGGCAGCAAAGTAGAGATGATACTGAAGAGGGCAATACATTGGAAAGGATGACAGATGATGCAAAAAAATAGTATCAAAAAAACCATTTTAAAGACTTCCAGTGGTAGTTTCTTGGAAAGAGAGAAGACAACAGAGTATATGAATTTTCATAACAGACAGTAAAAGATATCTAAGGATTTAGTGGTTTACCATCTTATGGTACTGATAACATAAAATGATTAGGAGAAATACAATATTCATTAAGCATTTCTCTGCATAAGGAAAGTCTTTCTGTATACATACCATCTGAAAGTGACAGTGTAAAAAGAGATTATTTAGTAAAAGTGTTACTATCCATGGAGTTGTGTTCCTACTCAGGGTTCAAGTATGTGGTATTGCCACCCTCCATCCAAGTCACAACCACTGGACAAAGTGGCTTAAGCAATGAAGCAAGAATACCTGGATCCACCAGAGCAAAAAAGGCCAGAGCTGAATTAAGTGTAAAAGAAGATACCCAACAAGCAGCAACTTCACCTTTTGCCCAGACCTTCAGAGAAATCTGAAGCTACCATCATTCCCTAGCAATACAGCTCACAAAATACTCAGTGTATTCAGTGACCCCATTTAAGTAGTCATTCAGGGAGGCCTCTCTCTTACTGCATTGGATATTGAGGAGCCTTGTCTAGCACAGTTAGCTATAAGTCTCCAAAATGAGTCCTAGCTTAGGCTAGCTGTGTGATATGAAACAGTCTGAATTAAAAACATAAAACTAGTTCCCCAAGTCCCCAAAACTGATGCAGCAATGTATCTGTTGGACAAATACTTAAAATATACAAACATAAATTGCAGGCTGTCATGGATTCAAAGTATAGAAATGTTTTAATTTGCAACACTTTTTCGAAGTTAAAGTCTGCCTTCTGTAGCAATTCTGGAAACTTATCCTAGTGTCTGTTCATGTAATGCATGAAAGCTGATACCGATCTCCTCACAGACCAAGCTGAAAAGTTTGTGATTAATGCCTTATTTTACTTGCTTCTTTACAAAGGTTACAGTCAGGCTTGTTTTTTGAAACAGGCATATCAGAGCATAAGAAGGAATATTGCACTGCACTATTCCTGCATGCAAGTCATACAAGGAGATTTTATACTTACTATACAAGTTATTCCTATTAATTAATAAAGAAGCATTAAAGAAGTTTATTATACAGGAGAATTTATACTACATATCCTAAAGCAGGAAATAACCACATTTCAAATGAGATCAGGAAAAAAAAATAAAAACAAAAGGAACATTCTGTCATTGAATGTTAGACAAGTGACACTACTGCACTCTTAGCCTCAGTTACCCCACTATCCATATTTAGTATCACTCAGCCAGACAAAAGAACAACTTCCAGATGCTCACATCACTGGATTATATTTCAGAAAATGTCATGTGAACAACAGCCCACCTACTAGGAAATTTCGGTTGCATCAGAATGAAGCACAAATTCACAGACCAACAGTAATCAAGCAGTGCAAAGTAGCAATTACCTGAGCATGACACGTATGTGCCAGCCTCTTGAATACAGAAGCTTAAGTGATGGAGTTTTTTTGTAAATAGGCTGAAGAATTTTTAGTGTACTGGCAGTTATCTTGATTATATGCTGAACATTTACTTTAGTTTTAGTCTGCATACTTCCATTTTTGAAATAAGCATGTAGCAAAATACCCATAGCACTTAGAATCACAGAATCATAGAATAGTATGGAAAGGACATTAAGATCATCTAGTTCCAACCCCCCTGCCATAAGCAGGGACAC
>JBAFWW010045413.1:33261-46612 GCA_036873685.1 Agapornis canus
ACTTGATGATCTTAGAGGTCCCTTCCAACCTGGTGATTCTGTGTGTGTGTGTGTGTGTGTGTGTGTGTGTGTGTGTGTGTGATTACAGATATAAAATACTCCCTATGCATATGTGAAGTTTTCTGTAACAGTCTTACTCCTATGGCATAACACTTGAGAATTTTTGTCACAATATCTGCTAACTGACCTACTCCATAAATTATTAGTTCTAGACTATTACAGCAGTAGGGCCCATGTGAGACTGCTGATATATCTCACAAAGGGAGATCTTTAATAAAGTAAATTAGTATCTGTTATTTTCTCTTCTTTGTCTTTTAGTATTGGAATAATTAATACTTGTTACAGCTATCTATTTTATATTGGAAATTACTCAGCTTATTCTTAAATTTTATAACATAGACTTAGAGGAAACTAGTCTCAGCACATCCAAATTCTAAAACCAGCCACAACACAATGTAGATCCAAACTTCATAGATCATGTCTTGATGCTTCGCTCCAAAACGTTATGTATGTTTCTCAAAAGGTTGCTTAGTTAACACTTCAAAAAATAAGCTTGTACAAATGTAGGCAGTATCAACAGTAATAGCAGCAGTCAACAGGGCCAGCAGTAACAATAATAACAGCAGTAGTCAAGGAATCCTAAAACAAATGTTGATGAGCAAAGGTGAGCTTTTCCTTTTCCCACTGTATGCAGGTTTTTACAGGAAACTTTTCAACTTTTCATTGAAAAACAGTATTTAGCATGTATTTGCAAGGCACAATGATGCCATATGGCAAACTAGACAGCAATCTGACTACCGTGCACTGGAGCCCAGGAAGCAGGTTAAGTGCTGCCCAGGGAAAGGCCAACTTCTGCTCTTTGAAGGACACCTGCTGGATGAATGCGTGACTAAAGGTAGCAAGGGCATCCCATTTCAAAATCACTGCAAAGGTAGCGACAAGGTGCTAAAAGGAAAACAAACTGACCTCTGTGTATGAAGGTGGAAAGTTAGGCATACCTTGATACACAAGCATGGCATGAAAATTATTAGCTAAAGGAAGAAACTACTTCTTAAAATTTTCACGTATATCCATAGTCTTGAATAAGAGAATGTTGTAGTAGAACTTAAGTGATATCACATCCAAGGAAGATGTACATTCACTAATAACAAGTATGAAATGGATCTTTCAGTGAATAAAAACAGTCTTTGTAGCAACTCTAAGAGTCGAAATTACTACAGACATTACTAAAAGCTTCACAGGGAATGAGGTAGGGAAGGGAATTAGTAAGACCCAAGTCAGAAGTCATTTATCCACTCATTCACCAGAACGTCCCTCCTTCCTTAATTATTTTAAGCATTTTAAGTTTCAGTAATAAAATCTGCCTAAATTATTCCTCTGAAATAACTAGGATGAAAGCTGGGTTTCTTAATTAAGCTCTTAAATTTAGTGCAGATGAATCTTTCGTGCCCCACCCCCCACTTCAATTTCTATTTAAAAGTTGTTAATTTCAAAGGGAAATGAAATGCAAGTTAGGCTCACTTGTATGTTTAGACATAACTTCAGAGAAGTGGTACAATTCAAATTGATTAAAATATCTTATAGTAGCATTGACAACTAATAACTTTAAACTTTCCTATACATCATTTGCTAAATTGCATCATGTTACTTGGCGAAGTAAAACACATCATGAACATTCGGGTCTCTATATTACATAGAGAAAAAGACTGTAATTCTAGGACAGAATAGACAGGACAGAAGTCCCCAGAATGGTTTGGGTTGGAAGGGACCTTAAGACTCCAGTTCCAAACCCCTGCCATGGGCAAGGACACCTTGACTAGAAGATACTGCTCAAAGCCCCAGCCTGGCCTTCAACAATGCCAATATGGGGCCTTCAGAACCCCTCTGAGCAACCTGTTCCTGTGTCTCACAACCCTCACAATGCAGATTTTTTTCTTGATATCTACCCTCTTTCAGCTTAAAGCTATTCCCTTTTGTCATCACTATATAATCCTTGTAAAAAGCCAGGAAACTGGTACTAGAACATAAGTGAAAAGGATGAACCCCAATATAGATATCATCAAGCCATTGAAATAAGTCTGATGCCCAAATTTGTAAGTATTAGAACTGCAAGAAATTTTATTACATGTTTGAAAGAGACAGAACTGCAATTAAAACAAGTCCACATTACTGCTTCACAGCCAAGTGAATTATGTTTTCCTTGCAATAAGATCATTTTGAGCTTTAGTTAACACTGAGAAAAATAAGGATATAATTAGGTAAATGTTGGCTAGTATACATAGACATATATACCTCAACATCAAATTGCAAGACTTTAAAATATATTGAGAAATAAATGTGATTATTGTTTTCATCCTTCACATTGATATTGTAAAGTCCCATGCTCATTCCAAGTGCACTGGGGAAAGTCCTCTGACTTTCCACTGGACTCAAAAGTTCACTGATAAGTTATTTCTTAAGTAGCAATATTACTACGCATGGGACGGGATTCAAAACTTATACTTTTACTGTACTCTTCTGCACAAGACACTTTTATTACACAAAGTATACTGCAGTACTTATAACTTAAAATTTCTGTAAATGCCTTTGAAGTAAAAAGATCATGAACAGATTCATTGTTAAAGCACAAAACTATGTCAGGAAATATTTTTCACCTAAAACACTTGTCAACAAAACAAGCTGTTATATGGGTTTACCAACAACAACATAGCTTGATTGTTCCCTATATTCTGGTATAAGATACTATAAGTTAAAAAAAGAACAGTAAACATCAAAATTGATGGACTGCAATTAACTGAATACATGAACTATCAAGAGAAAACCATACCTGTCTGGGAAAACATCTCTAGGAGTGTAGGGGGGAAAAAGAGGGAGAAAGGGAGAGCTGGAGAGACAGAGAAAGTAAAAGAAGACTGACAGACACAGGTGCAAGTGGACAGAGGTTAAAGAGACAAGTCTTGACAGTCATCACCATCTAATGCAGTGTGTGCATGCTTTACAGTACACGGGTTTCAGTCACACCACTCTGTTGTTCCCTTATCTAGATGGCAACTGTACCCTGGCCACACACATATACAGCCTCCTCTTAACCTTACAAAGTATGGAAACTCAAGGTTTTAGCATCTAAGGAACTATAAAAGAGATCAGATGCTTATGATTCCAGCTTTGCTTTCACATAAAACATGTTGGCCTTCTGGAAAAGATTAAGAGAAAACCAAGAAAGCTCTATTACAGAGAGGAAAACAATAGCTACATTTGTAACCTATATTAAGTATATGTTATGATGGTTTAGTAATGTCACAGACATTTTAAAAATCGCATGGTTTGTATTATGCATGGACACTTACAGAGAACATGAACCCTTTGAGAAAGCAAGAAGAATTTTATTCAGTTTTCCTTTAAGTTCACCTTAGAGGAGATTGCTGAAATCACACAGAGAGCGCATACTTTTTAAAGTAACTGGGTAATTTGTATTCACATTCATACACTTGCACTGATTTCAAGCTAGAAGTTCTGAGATAGGGATTACTTGCACAGTGTAAATATTCTAAGTGCTTAAAATACTAGCATTAAAACCTGAGAACCCATATTATTTAAGTAGATATAGTTCTTTAACCAGGTCTGGGAACTCAGAATACTTAGAACATTTACCTAACTTCACAGAAAGAAAACATGCTATTCCCAATTAAGGAATTTATGTTTATATTGACACCAAGAATATTCAAATCATGTAATTTTAAGCCTCTAAGTTAAGTTGAATATGTTGACTATTAAATGGAGCTCCTAAGTTAATATCTCAAGTAGAAGTACTTGCACCCTGACAGTTAAATGCCAAAAGACATGAATACTCCATTGGCCAGATGAAGTTGTTGAAATACAACTGTATCTGCCCCTTTACAATAAAGCTTTATCTGATCATCTGGAGTAGTAACTGAAAAAAAGACAAGAATTTAAAGCAGAAACTGTAATCTCCTTTGTTGGGGCTTTTGTGTGTGGTTTTTTAAAGGGTTGTTTGATCTCCCAGGTCTAATTACAGTTTTATTGTACATACCAATAAAAAATAGCCATTACACAAAGTTAGTCCAAGTTATTTTTAAAAGGAACGGAAGGTATTGTTATAAAAAACATTTTGATATGAAAAAGGATGTGTAACATGGAGTGAAACATTTAAGTCCAGTTTCCATTACAGATCCCGTTTTCTCAGTCCACAAGGTTACCAATATTTTAGGCTATAATTTCACAACTTGCAAATTATAGCTAATCTTCACATGACCCTCAGCCTTCTGAAATCTCCAATCCAAGAACTAAACCTTATCTTAAACATACTTCATTTTCAAATCAAATAACAAGGCTCAGACTATCTTAAGTTTCTTTACAAACCCTGTTTTCATTTCCTCCCTATTTTTCCTATATTCCTCTTCCTTTTCTCCTCTTGACAGAGGTTAGACAGTTTTTTTGAATCACTGTCACTTGTTTCCTTGGAATAGCCTTTTGCTCTCAAGCTCAAAAATCAGAGAAAGCAAGAGCAAAAATTCTAGAAAGACAGGCAAAAGTGAGAGGTGAATAAAAATCTTTATATGCTAATGAATATGTATTAAACAGATAGTGTTCTGAAACATTTCTCCATAACAGATTAATATAATGGAAAGGTTTGGTATTTTGGGGATTTTTTTTTTTTAGAAAGCATGTTTATCTACAGGAATTTTCAATAAGAAGTCAGACCCTTACATATATAACAACTCTTTCAAAATACTTTCTGAAATCAATGGTGATTGAAGTCCAAAAAACCAGAACCACTTAGTTATTGATGTAGATTTCCTTCCAGTTAAGAGCTATAGCAACAGCAATGAAACCAATTGTTCCACAAGTAGTGTTATTATATAGATTTTTCATTCTTTTTAACTAAAACAAACCAGATGAATAAAGGAACTGAGACGGCCCACCTGAATTTTGTGTCAGTATATTTAGCTGCTTAGAAAAGCCTACCTTCAGTTGACTTTGATGATGTAAAACCAAGACAGAGCATCTAAACTTTTTGGAGTAGAAACACAAAGCAGTTCAAGAACTTCAAAGACAAGCAGCACCACAGTACATACTGCTTATATCTGTAGGGTTTGTCTTGATAATGTTTTCAACATTTTTTAAAATAATGGAATAAAACAGTGAGTACATTAATAATCACCAATAGCGATGTTCATATTCTGTGCTGGAAGATTAGCATGCAGCATCACTGGCAAGAGCAAAAGAAGAGCAGAGCCTTAAGTGGTATAAAGATTTATAACCAACTAGAATTTAGTAGTGAAATAGCTCAGCCAGAAACTGCACCCACATAAAATAAAAATCCTTGATGCTCCGTGTGCTATTCTGCAGTAATTAATTTTGTTATCTTAAAAGCTCACAAAAAGTAGTTATCGAATTACCTATTAGTCAATTTTTAATATTATTGCTGTTGGGAGCTCATAAACACACAAGCTGAGTGTCTACGAGACAAAAGAAAAATAAATATTCATTAAAACTTTAAGCACTTTGATTTGTCAGGCAGGTTCTCTAAGCTCCAATTGCAGCCATTGAAGAGAAGCCCGCAGACACAAGACTTCTCTGAACCATTTGTAAAAGGATGTCAAAATCTATTTCCACTGACTTAAGGGGGAAACTGAGGAGGCTTCCTAGCTTAGTTTTAGCTGATTACATCAGGTTCCAAGTTTGACTCATATGAATACCTCCTAGGCAACTTGCATTGGTTGGCTCTGAGAAGTAAGGCACCTATGTACCACAAATACAGAACTCTATGAGTCCACAGATAGTAAGAGTAATAAATAGAAAAAGAGCAGTAAGATCTGCATCCTTGCTTTTAAACAAAGATTACACATTGCAAATAACATATCTTACTGGTCTTCAGCATTCAGGTTCCAAATTCACCTGACAATTGTTTTTCCCCCTATAGAGAAACTCAAGCTATAAACAAACAATAAAACAAACATGCTCTTGGGATCAAATTTTCCTAAAACTTTTTCATTGTGAAATATTCAGATTCTCAAGAAAATAGGAAGGGAGAACTGAAAAAAAAAAAATCACTTTATTATTCTGCCTGTGACTGAGCACCTAATTTGCTTCACCAACAAAGCCAGGCTGCATTTTCAGTGGCATTATGATAGAACACTATTTCTCCAGATGTTTTGGCAATGATAGAAGTGATCCTCTGGCTAAAGGCTGTATACCGCAGACAGAAAACTGAGGCTCAAGGCAAATACAGTGCAAGTTTAAGCATGGAACACAGCTTGTGTTTATTTAAAGAGTATATTGGAATGCCAGTGATTCTTTTCAGCTGCCCCATTACTTTTTCTCCCCTAAACTTTTGTTTAATTTTTTCCACGGTCCTAATTAGGCAATGCTCAAACTTGGAAAAACCAGCAAACATGCAGTACTGTGCAGCAGATGGCAAGATGTTCTAGAGATTCCATTAAGAGCATCTTGGTCATCATGTGATGCAAGACAAAAGCAAACACTTGTAGCAGCCAACTGGAATCAATTCCTCTACGGTGACAACAGAGATGGCAACCTACAGCTTGCCAGAATAGAAAGCTGAAAGTGGAATCACAGGCCCCCCACATATATAGAGATACCCCAAGTTTGGTCACTGGTTCCAAATTAAAGCACTTCCCCTTAATTCACATACCTGAAGGTTAACAGTGAAATGCAATATAAAAATGTCAAAACTGAACTACACTGATTAACATAAGATTGCATTAAGCTACACAGTTCAGTAATGTGCAGTAATTGCCTGTTACACGATCTAAAGCGCATTTGGTTTCATCTGCCCAAACAGCATGTATTTAATTTTGATAGAAATAAGTTCTTTCAAATTAAAATTGTTACTAGATATGTCATTTAATATCTTCCATCAGGCTGCAATATATCACACAAATATTTATTTTCTTGGCAGATTTTGTTTTCACTTAGACAAAAATCCTCTATCATGAGCAATATGTTTTGCATTAGATGTACATCACTGGTTACTTATTTTCTTCATTAGTATTTTCAGCGTTTTAAAGCTGATCATAAAGGTATCTCTGAACTGATACTTAGATTACCATATACATAATTCACATGAACTAACTCGTTCACAAGTAAATATTTCAGAAAAATGAATAAGAAGATGATCCAGTTAGGTTTATTTCATTATTTAGGCTATTTGATTCATACTGTCTATGTTACCCACATTTATCGTAGTCAAATCATAGTCAAGAATACAAACGACAAGCTTTAGAGCTTTGGTTTTCAGCTCTAATATACACCATTTCATTTTAGACATTTGCACTGACTGGCCAAATGACCTGTAATGTCCCTATCTTTAAAAACTCAACCTCTTCACAACCAACAAAATTCTCTGGAGAACTACATTCAGAGATGTTGCTTTACCTGTGTGCACTGAAGAACCCTTTGAAAGAATCCCCCCCCACCCCCTTTTTTTTTAAACCATAAAAGTAATGCAGGGAGACAAACTGTAGTTGAGTAACATTAATATACTGCTTTGATCTACTTGCCTTAACTATCATTTAGCTATTTGCCTGTGCTACTCAACTTGTTATCACTATTTCTCTCACATGTTTCAATTTAAACAATTTTAAACCGAAAAGTCTTTAAAATTTCATGGAGCTGTTGTTGACCAAGCAGCTGACTCCTCAGCAACACTGCCATTCGATATACAGAAATAAATCTCAGTGATTCAGTTTTTGTTTTGTTTGTCTGGGATTTTATTCATCAGCATTATATAAAAAGAAATAATTTAAGATCTCAACACTAGAAGATACTAAAGTATAGTAGAATAAACATAATGGAGTCTGCTCACCTCAGACTGACTGCAAGGTAGAATTCCTGAATTTCATCCCTGTTCCTCTTAAGTATTGTGAGAATAACATACCTTGGTTTACTCTAGGCTATTCACTTTTTAAATGGTTTTATTTATTCATAGTCCTAAAGACATTCTACATAAACCAAGCTTTATCATAGGAAAACAAAGTATTAACAATGAGCTGGTGCAGGTTATGGAATGTGACATTAACACAAGGTATTGTTCGTCCAGTCTCACCCATGTCACTTAAAATACCATAAAACACTATAGTAATTGATGATAATAGGAAAGGGACAATACAGGGTAGCCAAATTTATAATGGACTCCCTGCTAAAATCAACACTTAAATTTGGCTACCCTATGGTTTCCTTTTTAAAAGTAAGGATTTGTGTTTGAAGTCTTCAATTTCAGTTTCTTTTTTTGTTAACCCTTTTAAATTAAGATAAACATAAATACACCTCTAGTCCTGTTACCATCAGGAGAATTAAGTACTAAAAGATGGATATTTTGCTAAACAAGTTATTTCATTTTTTTCCTTTTCCATTTCACAGCAAGTTGTCAAAATGACTACATGGTATTGGATGTGTCCTTGTAAAGGACCTTTAAACCCTTTGCAAGTATAGAATTTAGTATTAACAGTCATGAAAATATGTAAACTTGCCATAAGTTACATAAAACAGATCACAGGAGCATTCAAAAATCAGCCTGCTAGGCAACACTGAAATAAATGCAAAATGACATACTGTAATTTTATCCGGAAATAAGACCAAAGGATACATACTTGGAAAAATTGTAATGCCCATAAAATTCTAATGAGAAACTAAACACATGAGCCCCAGTTCATATAAAAATCTGTCCCAGTGTTAAAAGTATCCACATGAATTTCACAATTGTCTAAGTTATTTAGGCAGAACGACCCTTTTTGTAGACAAAGAATGAGATTCAGTCAAGATAAAGCTTATTTTCATCCTCATTAAAAGCTTGTAAATATATAATTACAAAAAGACCCTCTGTGCTGTCCAGCATATCCTCTGTGCTTATTAAGGTCTGAAAACAAAGAAACAAAGTTATATGGTTTTGGGACTAATAATTTAATATTCTTCCCACAAAACTTGTTTGGGAAGTCATGCATGAGTTTAGAAATAAGCGCCATGTAATGTATAAACAAAGCCTTAACAAACCCTTTTCTATATTCCAAGAAAGGACATAACATCACCCAAAATTCATCCTCATTAACATCAAACTTTGACTAAAACACAAGAAAATAACTTTTCATTCAAACTACAGGCATGCCAAACAATGAAACAGAAGCACTTAGAAAGACCATATTTGCTACCAAGTATTCATGACCATGTAAAATATTTCTTTAATTCACAGATGAGTCAAATGAACTCCTTATAACAAACATGTAATGCATTACCATAATCAATCAAATGAAGTTTAAAACTCATTTATGCCACACTGTTCTCCTGTGACAATCTGAAGATTGACTGTAGGAGGGCCCAGCAAATACTTCCCATGGTGCAAAAGCTGTAAACATATAATCTATCAAAATATATGTAAAATGTGTAAAAAGTAGTGGTGCAAAACCTACAGATGGAACTAGGAGCATTTTAAAGTTAGAACTGAACAATAGGAGCTCTCTGGAGAATAGGAATTCTCTGGCCTCAGAGAATAAACCAAGCTATTCAAAAAAATTTAGAAAGCATTAATATCCCACAGAGCAATACATGTAGAACTTGCTAAAACACTCTGAGTATTAAAATA
This sequence comes from Agapornis canus, assembly GCA_036873685.1. Lineage (NCBI taxonomy): Eukaryota > Metazoa > Chordata > Aves > Psittaciformes > Psittacidae > Agapornis > Agapornis canus. The sequence goes on from JBAFWW010045413.1 coordinate 42,881, forward strand.
GCAATTCTCTACTCAATGCAAACTTGCTTTTTATTACAACTAAGTTCATGAGGTAAAGTGTTGTATCAACACAGCTAGACTGGCTTTAATATTAAGGGTCATGGCATATATGAATGTGTAATATAAACATTCATGGCATCCTGAGTTTCTGTAACAAACCAGTACGATCAATTCAATGGTTCTTTCAATCCAAATATCTCCTGACTAAGAGTTTTGATCCTACCTGCACAAAATACATATCATTTACACATTAGATAGATAAAATATTTATCAGGCAACATGAGATGATCTTAAGGTCCTTTCCAACCCTAACTCTTCTATGATTCTATGAGATATAATTTTTCAGTTATACTACAGAGGACAGTAGTATAATGTATTCCATGTATATAAAATTGGTTTTAATTTAAAATTAGTACTGTGTTGTCTGGAAAATACTAGAAGTATCAAATCTTCTGTGGAAAAATTGGCAAAGTATCAGGAGCTTAGGGTCAGTTTTATGATTAAACAATAGTTTCTCTACTGTTAAAAACATTTCAAATTTGAGTAATACATATTACTTTATTAAATATTGTTACTGTGAAAGGTATCCAAACATTCCAGAAAACAGTGTTGAGAAGACATATAATGTGTAACAAACATAAGACTGTAAACTAGACTTCTGGGACATTCCAAAACTTTACACCTACCTACAAGTTAAAGATGTCTTGTTTTTACTTTTTCCTATACAAAATACTAGGAGATAACACAACAGAAAAGAGGACAAAGGATTAACAAAATTATTGCCTTAACGTTTGCTGCTAAAGTATAACTATCTCATGTTGACAGAGCTTAGGTCATATTTCAAAATGCAAAGGGACTCCAGCAGAAGCTGGTGGGTTTGTTTCCTATTTCTTCTCAGGTCCACACAGTTACAGCTTCAGAACATTATCAGGACCTGCATTCGAGTCAAGGGAAAGTTATTGCAGATCATTGAAGAAAAATGAATAGGGTGATTAAGGCTGAAGACAATGGGAAGGAATAGAAAGTGTGAGAATTCCTCAATTTTATTATCCTCTACTGTTGATGTGGGGGAAAAACAAAATCCCTTCATCAGGTCAGTCTAGTTGGCTTAACTACCCTATAGGCTACAGTAAAGTCAATCTACAAAACCTCACCAGGTTTTTAAAACATGGTTTAATAGTTATTAGGAGATATTCACAAAACAATAAAACCACATGCAATACTATAGGACGTAAGTTATTAGTTCTTGAGAAGCCTTCTCAAGCAATAATTCTTAAGCTTCACAATAAAAAAAAAAGTGGCTTTCAATCTTTAAAGTCATTCTAAAAATAAGACAAAAATTCTGAGAAACAAATTAATAAATACTGACACACTGATTATATTATGCATGCAGTAGAAATGTTATCTGAATATGATTGCTTTGAAATAGAGGTATGTTTGCAGTCTTTTTAACCTATTTAAGGTAGATCTTCACAAGCTCTTATATTCATCCATTTTTTGTTCTGTAATCTAGGTAAAAGGAAGCATTTACAATTAATAATGTTTTAAGTTACAGAGAATTATTTAAACTTTCAGTAGTATAAAACCCCTAACATTAAAATAGAAAATTTATGCCTAAGATTATTTACTAGAGTTGACAGGGTGCTCATTTATTGACAAACCTTCTTTAAGGGAAGGTATGAAATTTTTTTTTTTTATTTTATTGGTGGCATAAGTCCCTAACTTTTTCCATAAGATTCCTCAGTGATTCATACAGACTAAAACAGTCTTTGACAAACCACTGCATGCATGAGTACAGAGCAAAAATAGTGGTTGACAGAGAAAGGAAATAAAAACAAGCAAAGCAATGTGAAAGATGTAGATAAATGAAAGCAGAAATGAGACAATAGGCTCTTTCATTTCCTTGAAAAATGTTTCCTGTTGCCAGCATTTGCAATGATCTTCTATACTAGCATTTGTTATAATGGAAGAAAAAAAGACCTGTTCATTGATAAGTATTACTTTAAATTCAAGAACTGAAATAAAGTGGAAGCCTATTAACATTCTTCCCAAAGGTACAGTACATGTAATGAAGCAGCTTTGAGGGGTTGTTTAATGCCCAGGAGAGGAACATGTCACATACCTTGTTTACTGAAATCATTAAGAGTTAATAGAGTGCTTCTCAACAGCAGTAATGTAACAGTACTGAGCTATTGGAGCCAATTTCAGAATGAAAATATTTAAGGCAGACAGGTTTGTTTTGCTTTCAGCTTAAATCCTAATTTACTTGTTTTACAGACTGAAAAAACAGTTTAGTATTTGTGTAACTGTGAAACATGCTCTGCACTATTAATGTACTAGGTCATTTGGCTTAGACACACACAATACTTCCCTTTAATAGTGATCCAAGTACATGTTGTTCTGGAAAAAGTTCAATAGCAGCATTTTCATCTACAGGCAGAATACACTATTTTTCCATTTCTACTGTCTTCTGTACTTTATCTTAAGTGGGGAAATGTACATTAGTTGCAGCATCTTTAGCTTAATTTTATTTCATTTTACAGGTGTACTAATGCATTTGGATAATCCTTAAAGAAAACTGTTGTAGAAAATGTAATTATCTTCATTATTATTTCTCCAGATAATTCGCAGACCAAAGCTTAGGTCAAAATAAAAGTTGATCAAGATGAAAGTTTTAATCTTTACTAGCAATCTAAATGGAATCCTAAATCCACAGTCTTCACTTTTACATCCCAAATAAATGCTATATTTTGTAGGTCACTCATATCTAAGTGACACTGCCTAGACAATCTACCATTAATCTAGTATGCATGAAATCAACAATTAAAGAATATTAGTCCCAACAAAAGCTTGGCTTCCAGGTTGTGCTCAGTATAAAAATAAAGAACACTCCTGTCCCAGTTCATCAATCTGAAGGCATCCTGAACCGCAGACCACTTTTCTTAAAAGTGATAAATCACATTGAAATATGCTAGGTAACATTCTAAAAGAACCAATAAGCACTATTAAAACCCCCAGCTAGTTGCTAGCAAGAGGTATCTCTGACAGGCTGTGAAATGGAGTGAGAAGTCAAAGTCGTGGTTCCATATTTGGTATTGAAATTATTTTCTACTGAAGAAACACTGATCTTAAGCCAAGAAAAGTGTCTGGCTTCACATGAATACTTGCAAACAGTAACACATCATTGTTATTCACAAAGCCTTGCTTTGGATTTCTAAATAATCTAGCCAAAGACTTTCTAAAAAACAGGTACTAGTAGACCAGTCTGGCCATTCAGTAAATTACATCATACACTAAACTCTGTTGTATAAAATAAAGTTAACTACAGTGGCTTGAGGGTGGTGAGGCACTGGAACAGGCTACCCAATGAAGGACAAGTGCTCCATCCCTGACAGTATTCAAGTCCAGGTTTGAACAGAGCCTTGGGCAACATGGTCTAATATCCAGCATCTGTACCCATGGCAGGGGTTTGGAAGTAGATGATCTTAAGGTCCTTTCCAACCCAACCATGCTATGGTTCTATGATCAATTTCAAAATAAATTTCTACATCCTGCCACTCTACTCTGCTCTCGTGAGACCTTCCTTGGAGTACTGTGTGCAGTTCTGGTGTCCTCAGCATAGGAAGGACATGGAACTGTTGGAACAAGTCCAGAGGAGGGCCACGAGGATGATCAGAGGACTGGAGCATCTCCCATACAAAGACAGGCTGGGAAAGTTGGGGCTGTTCAGCC
>JBAFWW010045413.1:46712-58575 GCA_036873685.1 Agapornis canus
GTCCCTGCTTATGGCAGGGGGGTTGGAACTAGATGATCTTAAGGTCCTTTCCAATGATTCTATCAATTCTATGATTCTGTATCTATACCCAACATTAACAGTATGCTTCTCTACAGTATTCTATAGTAGTTCCCATATTTCAGTCTCTTTAGCTGACAAAGTTCCATTATTGGAAGTAGTCTTTTTTTTAAGCTGTAAATATTCATTTGGAAATGAGCAAGCCTGGACTCAGGCACATTATGAATGCACAGTTGCCTGGACCACTATTTCTGTGCTCCTTCCTATCTACACACACTTTTGTAGAAGCCACCTAATCTTTTGAATGAGTTTGGCAGGGATGAGGAGAGAACTGCAAGGCAAGCACCAAGCAGATATTTATATATTAATTATTCTTACTACAGAAACTGTTAGTAAATATGCAGCTTCAACATTAAAAAGTCAAAGTCAAAAATTTATTATGAAACCTATTTCATAACATCTTCTTCTCCCTTCATAACACAAAATTCCACAGAAGAGTCTGCCTGGAAAGCACTTCACCAGTATTCTTAGTCAGTGTGGATGCTTTAGAGTCAGACACAGCAGTTTAAATAAACAGAAAATCAGTATTCCTTCATGTGAAATAGCAAATACTTTGAGGTTTTTTCCACACAGGAAATTAATAGGCTCTTGAATAAGACATTCATAGCTCAACACAAGCCATCCATTACTTTTTGTAAGGGACAGTACAAATACAGTGCCAAATAGATGTATCTTAACTACTAATGTGCTGACCCATATTTAGAAGCAGTAAAGTTAAATTAGTGGGATGACCTTCACAGGCCTTAAATAGATGCTTGACAGCAGAATGAGTGACTGAACGAGCTGCCTGGCTGGGTTTAAACCACGACAGCTGGTTAGCTTACCCACCCTGTGCTGTGCAGAGATACCCCTCATCACAGTATCTTAAGTTCCATTTCCATCATCTGGCATGATTTTCAAAGCTTCAAATGCATCTATGCACCTCCTCCCACTGAAAAATCTTTCTAAGCACACTGGCTTTCAGTAAGCACCATTTTAAACTATGTTCCTTTAAAACAAAGAAATACATAAATGTGCTGCACATGCATAGGAGGAGGAAGTCTAAAGTCTTTATCAATCTATCTAAACACCGGGATCAGTGATTATTAAAGACTTTTGTTCATAGTAAAACTAACAATTTTTTCCTTTATTAGTTTGGCAAAGTTATTGATTTGGCACCATATAATACTTTGACTGCTTTGTAGCTATAATCCTGAAATAGTAACTATATCCACAAGACTCTTTTCATTCTGCTCCATTCCATTCTGCTAAATGGAAGAGAATCACAACTATCAGCACTTCCTGTCCACAGGACATAGAGAATATGCTTATGTAAGTTAAACTTGAAAGTTTTATAACAAACACCTGATGCATTCCAGCAGTTTTATAACTTTTGAATAGCTGTGTATACATTAAATATATTCAGCAGACTAATTCTTAAATCTTTCATCTGTTTATAGACCAGTATTACATTACTGTTCATTCCAGCCAGGTTTCTATTCCAGCCAAGATTCTAGTACAAACAAACAATAAGCAAAATTCAACTTCATGATTGCTTATATAATTATAATGTTCCAGTATCTAAACAGCCAGAAAGCTAAAAGAATGCATAGTAATTTTTCATTTCTTTTCTGGTAAAAAAATTAGAGCTGCATCTTGAACTTTATCTAGGTCTATATTAAATGGAAGTCCTGCAATTGCTTTGAACAAGCCTACTCAAATATAGCAAGACAGCAGGATCCAAATTCACATGAGAAAGCATCACTTTCCTAAGACTAAACAGTTTTCTCCTAATTTTCCACAACAGGCCATATTTTGTGTGGTTTGTTATGAAGATCCCAAAGATATCTGTGGCTCATCATCCTCCTACAAACCATTAAAATAGGTCCTCCATTCCAAAAGAAACAGAAAAAGCAGTAGGAGACAGTACCAGTGGTATTTTGCTCATGATAAAGCTGTTGTTTTCATTCCCCCTATATCATGAGGAGGCAGTCTAAAGCTGTCAGGGAGCTGGAGTGAAAACATAACGGTTGATGTGAAAATGAAAAGTAAGTGTTGATGTCTCAGCTAAGAATTTGGATCAAAGAGAATCCAAAAGTATCAGCAAAGTTGTCTGTATATCATCAATATTTCTATGAGCAGACCTTCAGCTGGGGATCTGCCCCCTACATTTCATCCTGTGTACTAAGCAGATTTGTACAATGATTCTGTCTCTCCCCAAACTATAATCTTCCCTGCAATCATATGGGGGGAAAAAGGGGCAATAAACTCTAACCTGTGAAAAAAAGCTTGCACCAAATTAAATGCCTCACTATTTAAATGCCAGTCAAAACAGGACTGGTGTAACCAGACATCCCAGTCCTAGTAACACAAAAGTAAGGAATTTAATGGTTTTTGCAGAACAGGAATACTTAAAGGCAGCTGGACAACTTGAAACATTTAGTTTGAAACAAGGCAAGTCAGAGAAGTACTGGCACATGGTATTAGTACAAGAGAACCTATTCTGTATGCACTAACTGCTAACAGTGCAACATTCAAAAGGTCTGCAAATGGTCATTTTTGAGACAAAAAAATATCCAGAGTAATTAAAAAATAGCAGTGGAATATCATACTTCAAAACACAGTTTAATTTTGCCAGTTCAGTAATCATTTCCAGACTGAATCCCTCTTACCTTCCATCATTTCTCTAATACCATTCTACAAGGTTTCTGTCTTTGAGATCACAGGGTTTTCTTCAGCTTTTCTTTTTTGAGCATACTTTTATAGTCAGAAAAGTGAGCTCCATATCTTGAGTATTTCTGTTTTAAAAGAAAATAATTGTAAAATAAAATTACTCATAGCATCTCAGAAGAGCTATGAGAAATAATTACAGAAATACACTTACAGTTGTGAGAGAGATGCTTTTATCCAAAGTGATAAAAAGTGAGAATTTTCAATATGCTGTGGTTGTTAAATAAGCTAATTTTAATAAAAAAAACTAGCAAATGTGTTCACAAGCTACAACATAATAAAAACCTTTTATATTTTAGGTTTCATAAACAATTGAGAGAAAACCATGAACAAAAAAATCCTGGGTTTTTTTTTTTTTAATATTTCTAGTTTAATTTAAAATTTCCAGAAGTAGAAAAATACACAGAAAATAAAGATCAGAGTAACCCTTCAGCCAACATTTGCCCCCAGTATGCAGGTTGATAGGCAAACCCAAAGGAAACTACCGTGAACACTGAAAAGAACTCAAAAAGCTCACAATCCTGTAAAGTTATTTTGTTTATGGATATGTTGTGAGGCTCACAAAAGATGTTTGTAAGGAAAATAACCACAGTTATTACTAAGCTACTGTATATTCCACTGTAAGCCAAGCACTGGGAAAAATAAAGTCAGCATGAAGTTAGCTGTGCAGTAGAGATGATCCTGCAGATCAGAGACGATCCTCAAGTATCACAATGATGCCAGACATTGCCAATATGCACAAGTGACATCCATCGTTGAAAAACTGCTGTCAAAATAAGCATTTGCTACTATAGCTGTTTATCTGAACCATATTGAACCTTCACAGGTAGCCTACAGTGCAAAATTCTGAAAGTAAATATAGTAGCATTTTTTCCATGGCCTTTCCTTCCTTTTGGCATAATATCCTTTTGGTTTAGGATCTAGCTCTGCCATTTATATACAGAAAAAATATACACAGTATACTGTTGTTTCAACAACTGTTTAATATACATCTCTTGATTCAGTTTCTAGCCTAGTCCACCAAAAAACATGTAAGCAATACTTCCATAATAAATCATGTGCTTCATTTGAAAATGTTTCTCAGGGGTTTGAAACACATTAAGAAACACACACACAAATACAAACCAACAATACCAAAAAAGTCTACCAACAGAAAAACTTTGGTCATGACAACAGAACCACTTTCTCCAGTCAGGGGTTCTCAGAGACATGCCATGCCCAGTTAACTTGGGTGAATTCTTTCCCCATGTGGAGCATATTTGGGTGAAGTGAACCAGGCATCACCTCAAGTCTCTCTCCAAAGCAAAATTTGCAAGCAAAAACATCTGAGAAAGATTCTGAAAGACTGAAGGACAAAAAGTGAAGCATACATACATAGGACACCTTGAAGGACTCCTGTAATTACAAAGTTCCACTTTTACCTTTAAGTGGTTGTACACATGGACTATGACTGGCATCCAAGAAATAACACCCACATTGTCAGAATTATTTAGGTAAGTCCTCAACATGAACAGAAACTGATGAACCACTTTTCCAAATACAAAGTATTTCTGTGTATCTCTGCCATTACAATGCAAATGCACATGACCTCCATCAGGCTCTTCAGCTGCAAAAAAATGCACACAGGTTTTCTATGGTATTGTCAGTGACACAGTTTTATTTACTTGGTTGTATTCTGATCAGATAATCTTATGGTCTTAAGACAGATTTTGAGTTAATCATTAAATGAAACAAAGACCAAACCCATCAATGTTCAGGGTGCCTGATTGTCAGAATAGTCCTGCAGCACACAACTCTCATACTAATTCTACATATTTCATGTGAAATATAATATCCAAATGTACTGAATTCAATAACCTCACAAAGTATCTTAGTTCTCCAAGGACAGAACAATGTTTCACCAATGTCTAGTAATTTTTCTAGGGAATTGTAAAACTAAAACTCTCTCTAAAGTATCTTGAGTTAAAACCAAAGATGACTTAGAAACAGAATCCTGAAAATCAGCTTTATTCCCTTTCTGTGAAGCCAAAAATCATCATTTTGCATTTTAATTGTGCTCCATCCCTGGCAGTGTTCAAGGCCAGGTTGGACAGAGCTTTGGGCAACATGGACTAGTGTGAGGCATCCCTGCATATGGCAGGGGGGTTGGAACCAGATGATCTTAAAGTTCTCACAACCCTAACTATCCTATGATTGATTTTATGGTTTTCTCTTCCGTTCCCCATGGCCCTGAGCTGTGGGTGATTGCTGTGCTGGTCTAAGGCTGGACTGCTAATAAGAAGGGACAGCAGCAGATATTTGATCCCAGAGCAGGAAAAAATGCAGGTTCAGTACACAGTTTTTGTTTGTTTTTCCTATTTGGATCAGCACAGCAGTATACTGGTCACACATGTATTCTGGAGCTTGGAAAGCAGAAGCGTATGAGTGTTTTGAACAGTCAAAACAGAAATCAATCATGTGAGGCTCAATCCTGTAATGGTTAAATCTTTCTGTATATAGGAGAGACTGAATCTCATCTTTTTTACTTTTATCAAGCTATGTAATAATGTACTAGACTGAAACATGACTCTTCATAGCTCCCTCTTCTCTATTCAGTCAGCATGCAAGATATCACAGCCTTTATTTTTTCTCATTTCTAGGTCCTGGAATTGCTTTTGTGGTTTACCCAGAAGCCTTAACTAGGCTCCCCCTCTCACCATTCTGGGCTATAATATTCTTTTTGATGCTACTGACTCTTGGATTGGACACTATGGTAAACTCGCTTTGGTTTCCATTCTTTTCCTATTTATTTGTTTGGAGAGCCATGAGATTAATCACTGTTTTCCATTATGGTCCATGAACTGCTTTTCAAAAAGAGGAATGAAGTAAGGCCACCAATGCTGAATTAATTTGAGTGAAGCTTTGGCATTGACATCTGTGCATTTTACACCTAGGATTCAAAATACTCTGTTAAAATCCCATTTAATCCAGCTGTACCACCTTGTGTACAATGAATCTAACTATTCTATGATTCCTTCTGTGTTTCAGTTTGCCACTATCGAGACTATAGTGACTTCTGTTTCGGATGAGTTCCCCAAATACTTGCGTACGCACAAGCCACTGTTCACTCTTGGGTGCTGCATCTCCTTTTTCATCATGGGATTTCCTATGATCACTCAGGTAATAACATTGCTTTTGAGCATCACTGTCTGTTCCCAGTCTGGTGGCCGTTCCCTTCCTGCACAATTTGCAAGAGACAAAGCTGAACTCTGCTGAAGATTAAGCTGAACTCACTGGGTGAGCCTGAAAGCCTTATTTTTTGTTATGGAGAAAAAGACTTTGCTGTTCAGATCTTTCTGTGAATCAGACTTCCATGAGTTTCTTCAGCCAAACGTCTCCAAAGCAGTAACATAAATTAAGTATCCATTTAACTATAGTCTTTGTATGTCACATAAACATGCACACCAGTTTTAGGTGCCTTCCCTCACAGATAAGATATATACTGATAGTCTTGACAGACTGTGGAGTTAATAATTAAATTCTCACCTACTGTTCAGTGTCTTTTGTCCACCAATTCCTCCAGCATTATAAACTTTCAGCAATGTTTAGAGGAGGTGCACAAAATCTATCTTGCTATTTCATTCATCACTTTTTCTTTATTTCTATCCCCTCACCTCATCACCTAAGCAGGGCAGCTTTCCTGTTCTAAAGCCTAAGATGGATTCAGTCCCTCCCTCACGTGAATTATGCTGCTTATGCTGCTTAAGTTGTGCACTGAAGGAAGAAACTCCCAAGCAGGTCTAGAGTGTCCAGTCAGTGTTCCTTGGAATAAAGCACCTTGTGTCCTGTTCCCATCCATTTTGCCAACCTCAGCATCAGTTGCAGTTGTCACACACAGAGAAACACTAGCTGTGTGCCACAAATAATGGCTCTTCTCTTTCTTTAGGGTGGAATGTATATGTTACAGCTTGTGGACACTTATGCAGCTTCTTACTCTCTTGTCATCATTGCCATCTTTGAGCTGGTTGGAGTTTCCTATATATATGGTAAGAAAAAAATACTGCTATTGGACAATCTATGTACCATTTTAGCATATAGCTTTTGTAACAAAAAGCCTTAGGATTCTGTTATTTTGACTGGAAGCACAATGGGACTTCATTACTTTAGGATTCCTTTACATACATGTACGTAAAAGAATTTCATATGGTCTGAAGTCCTTTGCCCACCAATAGCTTCAAGCCAGTGCTTAGAGATGAGTGTAAGACTAGCCCAAGCATTTAGTGATGCTTTTCCATAAGCTTTTTACACTCCAAAGGTTTAGGGTCACAGATAGCCTAAGCCAGTGGTGTATCTTTGCATTTAACACCTTTTGAAGGATTTATTTTCCATGTACACATCCATTTTTCCCTTTAGCCCATCTGTCTGTAAAACAGCATCAACATTATGCAGCTATTCAGAGAGAGTATGCCCAGTGGCAGGATCAGCTATATTGATCCATGCTCACATACATCAAATTATGAGGAAGATACTCAGCTAGTATAAAGCAGTGCCATTACTGACGCTACTGTAGCTACATCAGTTGATACCAACTGGTGATTTGCTCCCAAACTTAACCTGCTTTCAGGAGATTGAGTCTTGGAACTGTGTGATCTCAGATGATTGTAATAGGAAATGTGAAGGTCTCCTTATGTAACAGATAAGGAATTTGTATCTGGAGTGTGGTGGTGCCACTTAAGACTTGCCTTCAAAAGCAAAGGAAGATTTGAATGCCAGTGTTAAAGGTGACAAAGGCCATTAAAGTGGCCAGGAATGAATTATATCTTTTGTATCAGCTAGACATAAACAATCCCAGGATATTCTTTTGAACGTGCATATATGGCATTGTGATATTAGGCTCTACTTAGATCTACCTATGTTATGGGGCCCACTCTGTGATGTAAGTGCATTAAAAATCATACATAATTCAAACCAAGAAGAATTTCTTGCTCTTGTTTAAGAAATGGATGTTATAGGCAGGACAGGGAATCAGCCCTTCCTTGTTTTCTCTAATTTCATGGAAATACAGCAGTGTATTTTATCTCTGCTGCCATCCAATCCAGTGGCAGGCCTCAATGGTTGTAAGCTAGGGAGGAAATGTTACAGAATACAATGGAAAGAGTCAAAACATCAAGAGAAAACTTGATTTAAAGCAGTCATGTTTTGGTTGATCAAAATACTTGTTGCTTTTTATGTCCTGAAATGTAATTATTAGAGTGGGTTTAGAAGTGTCACCTCTTTGAGTGAAATGATATTGGTAACTTGGATCAGCTTTACATTCAGCCCATCTTCTCAAAGGACCTGAGTGTAATGCTTTGAGATATCTCCTAAAATGGAGTCAAGATTTTGGGTATTATTTAGCAGAACTCCTGGTTAGAAGATCAGTGCTGGCAAGTTGTGCCATTGCTCTGTGCTGTGATTTCCATGAAGATATGCAAGGTCTGCCCATTCCTTTCCCCAGTTAGCATTTACCCATTCCTGTGGAAAATACCACTGGGTATGTGCCATCTGAGCCATTAGTGTCTGCTTATTGTAGTTCCCAATTAATCACAGAATGATTTGGGTTTGAAAGGACCTTAAAACTCATCCAGTTTCAACCCTCTGCCATGGAGGGGAACACCTTCCACTTGACCAGGTTTCTCTGAGCCCCATCCAACCTGGCCTTGAATGGGGCAGCCACAGCTTTTCTGGGCAACCTGTGCCAGCACAGGGAAGAACTTTTGTCTAAGATCTAACCTGAACTTCACCTTTTTAAGTTTAAACCTGTTACCCCTTGTCCTATTGCTACAGTCCCTGACAAAAGGCCCCTCTCCAATTCCAGCTTTCTTAAAATCAGTATGATTCCATAAAAGATGGTGAGTAGGAATGCTCAAGATGCGTCTAAGGGTTTCTTGTCACTTTTCCTTGACAGCAGTATCTGCAGCATCACTTGCTCTGTGCCAAAAAGGTTCCCTTCTTTACAGCCATTAGCATTTGTGTGCAAGATAAAAAGGAGAAAATCCCTTGCTTAGAATATTAGCCCCCAAACTACTGAAATCTGTAGAATTTCTTTGTTCCATATGCCTTTTAAAATGAGGATGAAGGTAAATAGGGAGCAAATGGCTCTGTTCCTCCTCTGAATGCTGTGTGGCAGAAGCACAACAAACCTGACTTTGTGGAACATCATATTAGGCTTCTAAGCAAAATTGCTCTGGCTCATGCCTGCTTTGCCCCCAAAATATCAGTATCCCTTAAAGCACTAATTTTTATGAAAACCATAAAATAATGCAGAAACAGTTGTAGCACTGCAAAGGAAGGGCTTGAATAGCAGAGAAGGGTTTGTTTTGTTTGTGGTTTTTTTTATAGTTAGATACAACTTTGATGTAATCAGATTTGGAAGCAATTTTACAAATTACAAATCATTCTTTCCATGCTTTCTGAACCAACTGATTGTTGATCAACAGATGTTAGTAAAGTCTTTGCTGTAAACTAGTTCCAAGATTATTCCCTACAATTAACCTTTTGCTAGACCACAGTGCTTTCAGTCTTCTACACAAAAAAGGCAAGGTTTACTTTACAGTCAGTATCTGCCCCAGTAATCTATCATAGCTACTTCTACTGCATTGAAGTTTCATTATAAAGACTGTTGATAGGAATACGGTTTGTACATTTGTGATTTTCATGTTGCAAACACAACAGAAGCTGCTGTTCTTGTTACATTCCTTCAAGCAGTGCTTAAAATGGTCATAATGTATTTTCAAGCTCTGGCAATTGCTGTTTTACACTCCACTGACACCTTTCTTTTTGTACTTGTACTCTTCATGGCCAGTAGGTTGGCACAATAGCAGCAGGTGCTTTTATGAAGAGATAAATCTGTCTTCAATCCTTGTTACATGTTGTGCTTGCTGAGCTTGTTGAGATTCTGAAATTCAAGAGAGGCATGCTTGTTTATTTCCTTGCTATCACTTGTTTTTCAGGAGAGTCAGTGCTACCTAATTCAGTCCAATCATTTTTATTCCATATGCTGGTATGTTAAGATGATGATGCATGATTGGTAAAGAATAGCTTAGAGCTGTGGGATTAATTCAATCATCAGCATCATTTCCATCATTGCATTGTGAACTGTGAGATTTGGAAACTGAAAACATGTTATCTCACCTTTGTTAATCTTCCTTCTAGATCTCTTTTTTGACAGTCTGTTGTGGGGAAGGTTCATTGTCAGGGTCAGTGGTAACTGCTGCAGAGTACTTGTAGGAAGTGTCAGTAATTCTGAACGCTTCACCTGTAGCAGAACACTGAAGTAGTTTGCCTGCCTAGTGTTTGCATTCCCCCTTTTAATGGATTTTCTATCTGCAAGCACTTGTGAATACATCATCCTGCTTCAGAGAGTGAAAATTGAGATACATAAGATCTTTATTGTTTATTTCCCAAAGTTATTCAGCAGGCCTGACTGATCTGAGAGGGAGAATGAATATGCCAAGATTTAATTTGCATTCTCATAACTAAAGCGTTCTTGGCATTTTCTGTGCACCTTGAAGAACCTGTTTTCAGTCTTTCACTGTGAAAGAGATGAGTATGGTGTAATCCCTGTATCTGCTTACATGCATTTGACTGCCAGTATTGAAAGTGCCTTTAACTGTGAATATTGACTGATGACTCCAAGAAGGAACTATATTTTTTAATTGGATTTAAAACAAATGCGTGCAGATTTGCATTAAGCTTGCATGAATCTTGGAGACAGGGGCTCCTGGTAGCTGTCCAGTTAGGTCTACTTCCTTTGCTGAAGTCCAGGCACTTGGGTGAGCTTTATACTCATAGAAAGACCCTTCAGCCCATCCCTTGTGCTGCTGCAATTAGTTTCAAACTAGTTTTGTTCCCACCACAGTGCACTGCAGGGATGACTGCTGTGTGAGCATCTCCCATTTTCTTCTCTATTTCTTACCACAACACAGTTCTTGAGCTTTTCTCTGATGTACTATCTGCCTGAGCTGGGTTACTCTGTGCTCCCCCTCTGCCCCAGCTCAATCCAGCCCTGCTGCTTTCTTAGAGGTGCAGCAGAAGATGCTGAATAATGAACCACTGCTCTATTTTACCTTAATTCTTGGAACAGTCATGTGGATAGATTTATTTCTCCTTGATATCAACAGAAAGGTTTCTAAAATTAGGTGGATCAAACTTGGGGATTATCCCTTCTTTGGCAGCTGCAGTGGTTGGCTCTAAGGGAAATAAGAATGTCAAGCAGTTTATTACTTACGTTCCAAGTATTTCTTCCCTTAGTCTATGACTTCTCTCCATTGTTTAAGCTCCATCCCTGTGCCCACGTCATAAAAGACTAAATGCTGTAGAACAATATTGCATGAACATTAACTGACGGAGACGATCACCTGCGTTACCAGATAAAATGTCCTACATTTGAAATGTTTGTGTGAGAGATGAGCTTGGCCTCGGACCCCAAACCTCTTTTCTTGTCATCACGAGAAAAGCTGGAATAAATTGCAATTTTGTTTTCATTATTAATAGCTGCAGGGAGCAGGGGCCATTCACCTAAACAGTTCTGCAGACCAAGGCTCAAAGGCAGGAGACAGCTGCAGAGGGGGCTGAAATACCAGTTTTCAATCTTGCCTGTTTTATTAACTCAAGTAACTTTATAGCTACAATCATTACAATAATCTGAAGAATTAACCAATCGATCTGTTCAAGGAGCATTGAATAGAATGTCAAATATTTATAGGTGCTCCCTAGTCATTCCAAGTATTACTTACATATCAGTTGAAAAGTAATAGGATGTTCTCAGTTTCAGTGTGAAGTGACACAGTTCTACCCCAGCCATATCATAGGTATAAAGAAGCTCAGATACTGTCTATGCTGAAACAGGTATATAGATATTAATAAGGTTCATCTTTGCATTGAAATATAGTAAGTATACACATAAAACCACATATACTCTGAAAGCCAGAGAGAAGCTTTTGACAGGGGCCTGTAAGGACAGGACAAGGGGAATGGCTTTAACCTGACAGAGGGGAGACGGAGCTGAGCTCTGAGGCAGAAGCTGTTCCCTGTGAGGGTGCTGAGGCGCTGGCAC
>JBAFWW010045414.1:6057-21669 GCA_036873685.1 Agapornis canus
AGGGGACATGAAAGAGATTCCGTTTTTTGGGCATATAAAAATAAAAGCGTTCTTTTTGTAACAAGGGGGAACGGTTGGAACGAGTTTGGGGGGGGGGGGAGAGGCTGTGTCTGGTTTTTACACTGTAGAAACCCCTTTTAAAGCATTTTGGAGCCGAATGTGAGTCATGTAAATGTGTCTTTTGAAGAGACAGCACAGTCAGTGCCCACAGGCAGGCTGCCAGGCAGTAAAGCACGATTGGAACTCAGGATGTCCTCAGCCCAACAGCTTCTTTCACCAAAAAGGGTTTGTTTCAACAGGGAATGTGTAAGTGTGCACACACCATGTAGATGAGGCCCTCAGTGCCATGGGGAATGGTTGGACTGGATGAGCTTAAAGGGCTTTTTCAACATGGTTGATCCTATGATTCTCTGATTTCAGGTTTTGTTCTCAGTTTCATTGATCTCTGTTTGATTTGCATGTCTGCAAATCCATGTTTTCTTATGGCAGGGCTTGGAACTGGATGATCTTAAAGTCCTTTCCAACCCAAACCAGTCTGGGATTCAGGGACGCTCTGGCCACGTGCCTCTTTGCTCCTACCTGGTCTGGGCAAGAAGGGCACCAGCCTCTGATTTAGGCTGACTGACTCCCTCTTGGCACTTCAACTTCCAAGGAAGGATTTGGCTGCTTTTCCCCCTTGGGCCAATGAAAGGAGCAAACTCCTTCAGCACCAGTCCCCTTGCAAGTGCATTCACACCACTTCCTCCTCTGCTTCAGCCAGCACAACTGAATGATCATCTCACAGCAGCTCAGCATTAATGCCTGAAGATGATGTGTCAGAAGGGGAGAGGGAAGCAAAGTGACCTCTTGGGTTATCAGTGTCTGTACAGAAGAGCTGGTTTATCCATGAGGTTTGCTTTGTCCTTGCCAGCACTCGGTGTCTGCACATCCAGTTCAGTTTGCAATGAGAACCAGCGCCTGATTAAAAGCCCTGGAGCTCTGTGGGTTTCTATTTCCATCCCCAGAAATCCCCACTGAAAAGCAATTGCTTTGCTTCCTTTCCAGCTCTTAATTAAATGCTCGTCTTGGATTAGCTGCTGTCAGGACATCCCTGTCTTGCAATAGGAGTTGCTGATCACGAGTGCTTAGAGGAGAGGAGGTGGGTCAAGGGCTGCGCATAGGTTTGCCTCTTAGGGCAGGTTTCTTTGTCACCGAAGTCTAACCAAAGTTTCCTTGTGTGCTGGACCCTTTTCCACCTTAATAACCCAAAGCCACCTTCTTCAGGCCTGATCCCTTGGGAAACATGGGCTTGAATGATTGTAAGTGGACAGAGGTGGCAGTCATCCCATCATGGGTTCCCAGGGTGACCCTCTCAAGCCTCCTGTTGGAAGTCCTTTGTTCTCATAACAGGCTTTACCCAAAGCATCCCCTGGGGCTCACCTCTTAATCCACTGGTGAAATCCAGGGACTTCAAGCTCCAGGTGACACATTTAGTCTTCCTGGTTATAATGTGGGGGAAGGCAGGCTGTAAAGGCATGGTTTTCCCAAAGGCTGTGTGCAGAGAAGCCTGGCCAAAACCCAGGCGCGCTTCACTCACTGAGCAGTCAAGGGGTGACGGATGGCTTGATTTGGGGTGGAAGGACCCTGATGTCCTACATGGAAAGGAAGGAGCCTCAGGCTGGGCAGATGAATGTGTTGGTTTTGATGCTGCTTACCAGACTTGCTCAATGCTGTGTTGTGGTTTCCCCCTTCTTTCCCTACCCCTTTACAGTCACTGGACCCTTCCTCTACCTGAAATCAGTTTGCACCCACTCTAAGCAGTTCAGACCAACCATGTGTGGCCAAAACCCGATGGGACACCCCCACCATCTACTTGAGCAGCCTCAGGAAGGTGCCAAACCCCAGTTCCTGCCCTGCTCTGATTACCCCCCACTGAATGGTAATTAAAGCTTCCAGCAGATGCTTTGCAAAGCCTGTTCCCTCGCTGGGAGGGATGCTCAGTAGCAGATGTAGCTTGCTTGGCTCTGCCCGAGCCAAGAGGGTAATGTCACCCCCAGCATAAGGCTGGGAGCATGTCAGGGAGGAAATCGGCTCCATTTGCTCAGGCAGGCTATTGAAGCCGGGTCATGCCATAGGATAAGCCGGCCAGTGTGTGGCTGGCAGGGATTTAGGATTTGCTGGTGACTGAGCAGCCTGTTCTGATGACTTGCTTTTATCATCCTAAGCAATCAGGTCTGGTGTATGAAACCTTTTGCCCCTCCTTAATGGGAAGGGAATTGATGCTGGGAGGGCTTGCTAGTACCTGTCAAGCAGTGTGCAACAGCAGCTAATAGGGAGAGCCCTGACACCCACCATAGGCAGGGTGGGAGTTTGCTCTGGGACAGATAAGCTCAGAAGCATCCTCGCTTCTCCAAGAAATATCAGCATCCTTGGGCAGTGAGGAAACATTTGGTGATGGGGATTTGGTGCTGATGGATTTACACTTAAACAGGGAGAGTTCAGGTTGTTTACAAGGAACAACCTCCTGTGTGAGGTTGGTGAGGTGCTGGCACATTCCTCTGGGGGAGCCTGTCCTGCATCGTTTGGTTCACTTTGGCCTTGGGTTTTCCCCAGGTTTCATCACCTCACCTATAAGTAACTTCTAACGCCACCTCTGCAGGTGAATTAATTGTTGTGGCTGCTGAAAGGACCTGGCTTGCTCTTGCCTAGGGACTGGAGCTGGACCAAGTGCAGCGTGTCATGGGATGGGACATCTCTGATGCCAAACCCCACTGGGATGCTGCATGTGGATCTGCAGGGGTATAGCTCCAGAGAAGGATGCAGAAGTCATGGCAGCATCACTCCTGCACTGCTTCCACCCTTTTAGGGAGGAGGGCAGAGCTCTGGACCATCACAGGCATGATTGCCTGCAATCCTGCAGCAACTTGGTGGATGCACATGGGTTTGGGGTGGGGGGTGTGAGTTTGAGATATTTTCTTTGGGGGGGGAGAGAGGGGATGTTCTTGTTTCTTCTTGTTTTGCTGTTAAATGGGGCTGGCGCTGCCCTTGGCAGGTCGCATCCTCTCGTCTCTATTCCATGTTTATTCACCTTGAGCTTTCAGTGCTTTCCAACAGTGAGAAGCAAGGCTGAAAGGGGTTTTGAGAACTCCCATGACAAGTGATGTCCTGGCTGGCTGCTGCTGCTGCAGCAGGTATTTACTTCTTTAATCAAGAGAAGTCACTGCAGTGTGAGCATAAAAACAGTGTGAGCAAGCAGGGCAAGGCAGCACTGGGATCCGTGTGCTGATGGGTACACCAGGCACCCTGCACAGTGGAGGAGGATGGGATGCTCGTTGGGAGGTCACTGCTGTTTCTGGCTCTTTGCCCAGCAGTTTGTGCCTCCTTCCTGCCAGGGCAGAGAAGGGATTTGGGCTCCTGTTTGTTGGCAGGTGTTTCAAAGCAGAGATCGAGGAGCTTGCTGGCAAAGCTCAGACTGCGGTGCCTGGAGTGAGGTGGAGCCTGCGCAGCTCCGGGAGAGGAGCAGTGGTCGTCCCTGCCTCAGTTTCCCCTTGTGGGAAGTGACCCAATCTCAGCTGTGCTCCGGAGCTGATTGCCGCACACCTTCTGGCTCCCCACTCACTCTGAAATCCATCCCTGAGCAGCAGGGTCCGTATTCACAGAGCACACATGGGTACCCAAGCCGCTGGACCTGCCCCCAGCCCCACTGGCTCTGCCTTGGTGGGGAAGGATGCTCTTGCTCCTGCCTGTCAGTGACAGCATGAGTGCTGCCGGACTGCCCTCTGCTGGCCACAGCTGAAACGACACAAAGGGGCCTTGCACGTTCCCAAGACCCCTTTCTCTCCATCTCATTTTTCCAAGGGAAAAGAAGGAGCAGAACAGAGAGGAGAGGCTAAGGAGAGCGAAGGGAAAAGGAGAAGAGGAGGACACCAGGTTTCTGCTGCTGTTTTGCTTTAGTTGTGTTCAAGTTCTTTCTAGAAGGCACGAGATGGACATTTTGAATCTTCCTCCCTTTCTTTTAGCTCCTAAACAAGAGATTTTGAGTTAAACCATAACAAAGCCAATTAAGATTAATTCTTTCTAACTCTGTTCATCTGCTCTGAAATCAGGAGGGGGTTCTCTTGTCCATGAAGAAAAAGTCACTGGATGGACCTTGGGGACTTCCAGACATATCACTGCAGGAGCTGCAGTGTGTGGAGCTGCAAAAGCTGCATCTTAAAAGCAGGTCAGCAGCAATCAGGCACAGTGGAGGCTCTCTGTGTGACCCAAAGAAGGGTTTCCTTATGTTTACCAGGGGCAGGAGGAGGGAAGGCAAAGGCAGAAGATGAAAGGTCCTGGATAGGTTACATTGGCATGGGTGCCCCCAGGAATCAGGCACTGCAATGGGGACAGGCTGAGGAGATGGACTGTCTTCAAGCTTCACAGCTCCCACTGAAGTACCTGCTTTTTCAAACAGCAATAGAAAAGAACAGCAGCAGGTACGTAGCATGATGCCTGCGCCATGATATACTGGGATGTTCCAGGCTGTTTTGAGCCCTCACTATTAACTTTAAGGTCCTTTCTGACTTTTTAGCACTGGGAACTGTGACAGCTTCAAGAGATAACCTCTCAGCAAGGACCAAGTCACCAAGTAGTGATGCTGAGAAGTGGCTTTTGTGCATTGAGGCAACATCCACACTGTGAGGCTTTTCCAGCTCTGTCCCCATGATTGAACAAGCTTTTGCTTCTCTAGCCCTATGCCTCTCAAGTTAGAAAACACAAGAACCATTATTGTTAGTACTGAGGATTTATTTATAAGGCTGGGCTTTAGATCTTCACCTCAATAACATTTACAACAAGTAAATCAGTTGGGTTTCCTGAACAAGGATGCCTACAAAGGTCTAATCACCTAACAGGTAAGCTTTCAGATACAGCTTGATGGGGAACCCGGGTGAAACACCAGTGTCTCTACAATGACTTCCCTGCCAAAATGTTAGTTTTGTTTAGGGGACTGTAAGCACACACAAAACCCATGCAAGATGTGCATCTAGCTAGCTTATGTGACACGTATTGTCAGTGTATAACACTTGCCTCTTCTTTAACAACAGCTATACAAAGGTTTCAAAGTGCTTGATAAACCTGACAGCCTTAAACTACAGCAAATGGTTCTCCTAAAGCCCTTGAAGCAAAATCCCTATATGTATATATATATATATATATGTACACATATATATATCTATTTCAATAGAGATAAAAAAAAAGGAAGTCAACGTGAGTCCTCTGTACACCAAGATGTGGAAGCCAGGAGCCTTGGACTTAACACTGGTATCTTGGGTTGGACTTGATGATCTTAGAGATCCCTTCCAACCTAGTGATTCTGTGATCTTCTCAAGTGACTGAAGGGCTCCTATACAAAGTAATTTTAACAACCAATTCCTAATTAAAGGCAACAATTCTGTCAGTGAAACAACCCTTCCCATGGTGCTAGTTTAAAGGAACTCTTATTTCTTGACTGAAAGTCAGCAATCAGTGAAATTTGGGATGGTCTCTGATCATCTGGTCTGGAGCAGAGGTTTATCTCCTACCATTGGTTTCACCTGCTAGTGGGACTTGGATTTGGTTGGCTTTCTTGTTCTTCCCTTCTTACAGCAGCACCTACGGCAGCAGAACAGGCAGCACTTCAGAGAAATGAAGAGGGAGAGGAGGACCACGGTGATGAGGAAGGCGATGACATCCAGAGAGTGGTACTGGACCCAGTTCAGGTCATGAGCAGCAGGTCGGAGGTGTGGGGCTCCTTTGTGTCTCATTACAAACTCAACCCAGTGCACAGCCAGGTCCATGGGGTGGATGGGCCTGTCGAGGTGAAGGTCTGAGAGGCGCTTGATGTTCTCTTTGTACCTGTCAACACAAGATGTTCAGTGCTTTCAATGACTTGTTCTTCTGAGACTGTGGCCCCAGAGGAAAGGGATGCAGTGTTATTTGGCTCGTAGCCCACTGGGAATTTCCGTGGTAGCATTTCCCCACTGCCCCATGAGAAGGATAATAGCAAAGTTATGGGGCCAGAAAAGTGCTGTTTTCAATGGCAAAAAGAGAGGGAAAGGTTTTAGGAAAGAAGAAAAAGAAAAAGCTTAGTTTAAGCTGTCATCAGAATCTCTGGGGTGAAGGTATCTGGTTGAAATGTGACTGGGTGTAGAAAAACCATCCAGTTTTTCAACCTCAAGGTGCATTATTATTACTGTTGTTATCATTGCTCTAAGAACACTGTTTAGGAAGCAATGGCAATAAGGTGCCATTTCTCAGAAACAGGAAGATGATGCCAAATACTGAGAAGCCCTCAGAGAAGCAGGGAAGAGGAGGATATGTCATAGAATCATAGAATTGTTAGGGCTGGGAAGGACCTTAAGATCATCCAGTTCCACCCCACTGCCTATGGCAGGAGGGTCTTGAAATTCCCCTTCACCATGATGCTTTAAAACACCTTGGATATGCAACCTGTAATACAATGATGTCTAGAGTAGTTCCCTGTACTGCCTCAGCATACTCCTGCATGTTCCTCCAGCTCTGTGCTGGAATTGTCCAGCTTTGCCAAGCCAGGCAGCAGCTCATCGTGCTCATACAAGCAGTAGGAGGGGATATGACTGAGGAAGCCTGTCTGTAAACGAGGTCTGTTTAATAAGTCCTGCCAGCTGGAAGACAGCACTTCCTGATGCAGCACAGCCTCTGAGCTATACTGAGGCACCTCCAGTTGCCTCTCTTTGGGACAGCTCCAAGCAGCTGAGCCTTTCAGCCTTTCCAGGCTCCCCACTGACCCACGACACCACCGATTTGGGGAACAAAACCAGTTTGCCACATGTCCCTTCACCAACTGCCCTTTCTGCCATGTGGTATCAAAGCTCTCTCCATCACTGCCTGGTCGATTTGGCTTTGTGCTCATCTTTTGTCAGCTTGATTTCTTCCATTGCATATATACCCCATCTTCTCTGATACCTGAATCCTCTCATATCAACTGGTTCTTGTTACCTAATGCTTGCATTCCTGAGCAGCGAGAAGGACAGTGCTGTTACAGGGGCAAGATGAGGTTAACCCAGGGCCAGCATCAGCCTCTCAGTGATATAACTGATATAAGAAGGCATATAAGAACAGCTTAACATTCTGTTAAGCTGGAAGCTAGCATGGTGATGTTAGACAAGAGTAGGAGAAAGGTGGTGTTTCTGTTACTGACTTTTTATCATTAATAACTGCTTGCAGGGCAGTGGATATGTCCTGTGTAGTCATTTCAAGTATATTCAGTGTCAGTCCTGCTCCCCGTGACTCTATTCGCTTGGCGTTGTCCATCTGGTCTCCAAATAAAGGCATCAGCAACATTGGCACTGCGTTGCATATGCCCTCGTAAATGCCATGGGAGCCTCCGTGGGTAATAAAGGCACGAGTCTTAGGGTGAGCTGTGGAGGAAAGAAAGACTTGCTTAGCTCTTTGATTTAGGAAGTCACAGTAACACATCCCTAGGGAAAAACTGCCACGGAAAATGGCACTGGTAGGTGTTAATCAAGGACTTTGTGTTGTCCTGGGCATTGTTACTTATGACTGCAGGCTAGGCTGAGATAAAGAGCTCCATTTTTGACATTAAGAGGAGTCAAGTGTTGGGACAACTTCCCAAAGAGTGATTTTGAAGGTGCAATCAGATGCATTTCTAAGAGATGAGCTCTGTTTCAAAGAGCAAAGGCTGTTAAGGAAGCCCTGTAACCCACAGTGATGCAAGCAGTCAGCATAAACGATGCTAACGTTGCCTTACAGCAGCAGTATGGCTTGAAAGCAAAGTGCTGGTATCACTCAAGGTACCTCATACCTACCTAGAAGGTCGTTCTGGGGCAGCCATTTGACAAGCTTTATGTTCTTGGGCATGTTGGGGGGCACCTTTCCTGTGTATCGCCACAAAACCTTGCAAGAGAAGTAACCAACAGATCAGCTCTCAGCAAGTGGCCTCTTGCTGCTCCTCAGTGGGATTTCTGGTATCAGGGAGCAGGAGAAAGAAGAGAGGAGCAAGCCTACTGAAAGCTGAAGGTAATCATGTACTGTGCTTGAAAACCATGTTGGATTGCTGTGCTACAAGGGGAAAAGGGAAACCATACCGTTTGAGGGACTGTTCCCAAAGCATCTGCAATTTCTTTGGCTTTCTCTATAGGGATCTTGGAGACCATGGAGCCCAGGGAAAAGACAATAATGCCATGTTCTCCAGAGGCATTCACAATAGCTTCAAATTCCTGCCAACACAAAGCACATCCTTAGTCAAAGTCCTTTTCATGTCATATGCCGTAGGTTCTGTCACGTTCCCACAGAACTGTCAGGAAAGGCAAGAAAATAAGCAGTCAACACAGCAAAATGCTGATCAGGAAAGTTAGATAAGGAAGTTCTTCCCTGTGAGGGTGCTGAGGTGCTGGTGCAGGGTGCCCAGAGAAGCTGTGGCTGCTCCATCCCTGGCAGCGCTCAAGGCCAGGTTGGATGGGTCTAACATCAGGTCTAGAAACCTGCTCTAGGGGAAGATGTCCCTGCCTGTGGCAGGGCTTTGGAGCTGGATGAGCTTTAAGGTCCCTCCAACCCAAACGAGGCTGGGATTCTGTGTTTCTATATGACAATGAGTCCCAGGGACAAAGAAGTGGGCACATGTGGCTGAGCAAAGTTAAGGAGGTGCCTGAGTGCTGGCAGAACCGAGATTCAGGAGGGACGTGAAGGAAGACTGACTTTAAACCAGTCCTGTAGCCAAGTCTGCCTGCTCCAAGACATCAGTGTCTGTGCTGCAAAAAAAGATGCTGGAGCAATTAAGGAGATGAAGTCATCATCAGGCTTTTCCTGGCAACCAAGCCCCAGGTGACTACACCATGGTTTATTTTCCCATTCATTGCAATCACATGCTCTGGAATTAGAGTTGATATTCTTCTTTTCACACCATGCAGCTGCAAGAGAGAATGAAGATTGGTTTTAAAGGTGTTTTAATAGCAGATAGTTGTAACTTCTACTACCTGGATTTGCTGGGTCTGCTTTGAGTAATGGCAATATTGAACTGCTGCCAGGTTTTAATCTGTTTTGGTCTGTTGGTTTAACTAATAGAAGGACTAGATCTGTCACTTGAATCCAAGAACAGAGGGATTCTAATGAAGCATAAAACCAGCCAAAGGCTGGAGCAAAAATCCTGTGCCATTGAGAACTATTTGGTAAAGCCAGGAAGGAAAGACAAAACCAGAGGGAGTTGTTACAGGCCTCAGGGTTAAATGAGTGGGCTAAAATGAGCTAGATGTTCTTGTAAGCCCATTGGAATTTCACCTTTAGGATCTAAGAGGATAACTGAGACTGACTCCCTTAGTTTATGAGTGCCCTGGCCCTTGAGACTGTGTCCCAAACAGAAGGAGCCATCAAAGATTTGGTGATAACTGCACCCTCAAGAGCAGGCCTGATGCTCTCCTGGGGGCAAAGAAGATGAATTGTAACTCTTGGTTCAGGGCTTAGTTCTCTCTTACTAGAATTCTCTGAAGAGATGCCCTCCATCTGCATTAAGGCATCATAGATGGGAACTTAATGATTGGGAACTCTGGCCTTGGTTCTTTCTAAAGTCCCAGGCATCTGGGAACTGCAGAATCCTCCCCACGGTACAAATGTGCTTTTCTTTGGGCAGTGGGTGACTTGCTTCCTGCAGTTCCGGATGCAGTGGAACACACAGAGCTATTCCAAGGCCTATTTATATTCTGTGGGACCAGTCACATCAGTGTTCCTCTGTTCTTTGAGTGCTTTTGTGTGCCAAGGTCGGACTTCCTGCTCCGAAGTGCCACTAATTTTAGGGAATGTTTTGCAGCCCTGCTTTGGGAATAGAAAATCACCTAAAATAACCTTATTCCAGTAGTCTTTTTAACTAGCATCTGCTCCTCTTGGTGGGTACCACACACCACATCTCTGAAATACCTGAGGAAATAAGAGGAAGCGTAACGCATGAGGAGGATTTCTTAGTGGAAAGTGGTGAATATGCCATATTTAGGGATTTTGGCATAGTTCAAGCAAAATCCAATTGCAGTCCAGCTCTGGGACAGGGTTGTTTGACACAGAAGCAGCAGCTCTCTAGCTGGGTGCTGGGGATTCCACTTGCTGCCTGAAATTCCTGCAGAAATCCACCGGGATGTGACTTGCTGCATTGCTCCAGCTAGCACAAAGTCTTCTAAACTGGTACACAAATGAAAGCCACTGAAATAAGCAGCTTCCTTTGGGGAAGGAATTGTTCCTAATCTCCATCTAAGCTTCCCTTGGCACACTTTGAGGCCGTTTCCTCTTGTCCTGTCGTTTTTTCCTTGGGAGAAGAGACCGACCCCCCCTCATTACAACCTACTTTCAGGTAGTTACAGAGGACGTTAGCGCACCGGGGATGCAGAGGTACAAAGCGGTTTGGTTTCCCAGCACCTTCCACCTCGTTCTTTCTGGTGGGAGCTCCATCTCCTGGTGAGAACGAGCAGTGCAGTCAGAGCTAAAATAAAGGGGGGGGAAAGGGAACTAACCTGGGATAATGCCTTTTTCTGAGTGCAGCTTATGCCCCCGATTAGGACCATGTTAGGCATTAAGGGTCTGGGATACTCAAACACAAAGTCGTATTTCATGAGCCAAATAGACGCGTGGCTTAAGAGCTCAAGCAGTGTTGCCTCTCGTTGGAGGAATTCCTTGATCACGCTATTGTATGGTGCATAAAGGAAAGTACAAAGCAGGGAACTGCTCAGGCTAGCAAGGAGGTTGCCCACACGTTGGAGAAACCTCATGCGGTCCGTGTAGCGAGTGAAGGACCTCGGGATGTAGGAAGGAGGATGCGGACAGAGGGTAGCGTGGAAGTCCAGGCTGCATGGCAGTCCCCGCACGAGGTACACGGAAGGGAGGGAGAGATGTTCAGCCACTATTTGTCCACAGGGAAAGAAAGGATCCATAAAGACAGCGTCAAATTTGCTTTCTCCAAGGGATTCGATCAGCTCTTTGTTACCCAGGAGACGTTTGCAGGAATCCAAGAACAGGGATGAGATATTTGCCAGATTGGAGAATTTTGCTGAGAAGGGTTGAGGTGTGAAGCTCCTATAGCCCATCTTTTCAAACTCTGCCTCCACAAACTCCTTGGTGTAAGACACGGGGTATGTTCTCATGGTATAATGCCCCGACAAACCTATCCGCAGGTTTATCTCTGGCGCAAGCACCACGATCTCATGGCCCCTGTGTCGGAGCTGCTCCACAACCGGACGCATGCTGAGCCAGTGGCTGCCATCGATGGGTATAACCAAGAGCTTTCCACCTTCAGCAAAGGTCCATAGGAGCAGGAAAGGCACAAGCCAGGAGGCAAGAGAATGAAATCCTGCATTTGAAGAAGCCATTTCCCTTGTGCTGTCAGCGGTTTTAAAGAGCTGCCAAACTATTGCAGGGGACGAGGATTGAACCAGGGGGTACTTTGCACTTTAATCTTAACTGAGGGGGTTAATTTTTAATGGGCTGTCTGTCTTTAGGCAGCAATGAGGATAATTTTTAACTGGGAGGAAAGATTGGGTTTATCATCTTTGTGAAGGCTTTAAGGGGGCACTGAACGCTTGAATTAACAGGAGAGGGTTCAAATGCGAGAGGGAGCATGTGGCACTGAAAGGCTGCACAAAAGTCATGAATGGGAGGGAAAACCTGAGCCAGCAATCAGTGCTTTACTAACACCCAGTTAATGATCAACTCCCTGCCTTGAGTCTGCTCCGCTGACTGGACACAAACCTTGGAAGAAAAGCCTGACCTTTGGAATACTTTATGCCCCCCAAGGCTAGCCAAGAAGCAATGACTGACAGAGATTTGATATAGAGTGGGTTGATAAGGTTTATCTTCAGATTGCTTTCTATATTATAGCAGTTATCAAAATGAAAGCCCTCACTCTACAGCAGTACATGTGATGGTGCAAGCTTAGCAATACCTTCTGCTGTTGCAACACCACTGTGATCTGGAAAACAGAGCAAACCATTGACATCAGCACTACTTGCAGAGCCACTTGAGAGACTTAAAACAGAGAGGGACAGTAAGTGCTTACAATGCCAAGGGCTTCTTTTTCCAAGCATTCTCTTACATGTTTCCTTACATTGCTTCTTACACAAATTCAGAAGCAAAAGAGCTCCCTCTAATGTCTTTGCATATCCCTGGTTTTAGGACATTCAAGCACATTATCAGGCTCTACAGCACAGTACAAGTGCCTGGGTATATCCCCAGAGTTCAATCCACATTTCCATGTTTTGGCCAATCAAACCTCCTGCAATTAATCAGTATTCAACTGTTAGGGATGTTAAATTAGCTGATCTAGAATTGTTTTGCTATTTATCTAGCTGTAGCATACATTCCATGAGGGTGGATTGAGAAGAGACATTAGGAAGAAGTTCTTCCCTGTGAGGGTGGTAAGGCCCTGGCATAGGTTGCCCAAAGAAGCTATGATTATAGTGACATGCTAACAATAAGCTAAGCTACACCTAGGCAGCTACATAGCTTAGTCAACTTCACCTAAGCTCTCCTGAAGAGAAACCCTTCAGCTGCTGGTAGTGCAAGCCTGGTGATCATCTACAGGAGCCTGAGATTCCTGCTCTCAAATCATGCCATCCTGGTAGTCGATCACAGAGTGGCTGGAGCACAAATACTGCTATAGGAAGCATATCTTAAATAATTGCTAATAAATGCTCTATTTAGCATCAATATACGCTAGATGTCATATATACGATCACTGTGAACCATGACAAACCTCTGATAACGGCTGCTTCTGCTTACAGTTGATGCCTCCGACATAGACCATGTTTGGCATTATTGGGCGCGGATACTCGAAAACAAAGTCGTATCTCATCAGATAAACGGATGCTTGGCTAAATAATTGCAGCACTGTTACTTCTCTGTGAAGAAACTCAGAAGCTAATTTCTTGTAGTTTAAGTAAAACAGGTCACAGAACACGTGCTCTGAAGCCCCAATCAGGAAGTTCTTCACACGCTCTGCAAATGTCATCTTATCCGAGCTGTACGTGAAAGTCTTTGGCACATAAGAAGAAGGACTTGGACACTGAGTGGCTTTGTAGTCTAAATTGCATGGAAGACCACGCATGAAGTACACTGAAGGGAGAGAGAGATACTCGGCAACAATTGGTCCACAGGGCAACACGGGATCCAACATCATGGCATCAAATTTGCTGTCCTGGAGGTACTTCATGAGTTCTTCATCATATAGGAGATGCCGACAAGAAGTAGTGTACATGTTGGTCAGTTCTGATAGATTGCTGAATAAGGTGATTTTGTCTAGAAGGGAAGGGTTGGTAAAACTCATTTCACCAATGGAACTGTAGAATTCATCCACAAACTCCTGCGTGTAAGGCACAGAGTATGTTTTGATGGTAAAAGATTGTGAGCTTTTAAGGAGCAAAGCAGCGTCAGGAATCAGCGCAACGACTTCATGCCCCCTCTCCCAGAGTTTCTCCAGAACCACACGCATGCTCAGCCAGTGACTTCCATCCTGAGGCATAACCAAGAGCTTCCCACCTTCTGCCAAACTCCAGAAAGAAAGGAAAAGGATAAGCCTCTTGTAGATCGGGTTCCTCCACATCACTGTCCTGGAGCTATCAGCAGGAATAGGAATGAACTGTTCCTTCTTACTTCCAAGCAGCATACAAAAGCGAGAGAGAGTTGTACCTTGTTTATGCTTGATGGTCTTTAGCCTTTCCCTCTACAAAATGTTTACTATGACAGCTTGTTGACGTTCAGAGATCATGTTTCAGACAGTGATAAAAAGCATCGATAAGACTGCTATCAAGGGATGTAGAACACAATGCATTTTCCTTGCATTGAAATTATCTTACATGATTCAGAACAATCAGCAGGACCTTTGATTAGTTGTTTGTGAAGGGATATTGCTGGGTCAGGGTTATTTTGAGTCACTGTGTACTTGACAGCCCTGTGCCAGATTTGAGTCAGGAATCTTACTTTTATGGCCACTGAACATGTTGCAATATTGACATGAAAGACCTAAACTTTCTCTTGTGCCTCAGAAAGGTGCCTGGAGTACACACAGGGTGTTCTCCATGGTAAGCAGGAGCTGGCACGAGCAGCAGTGGTGTCACCAAAGTCACATATTAACCAAAGACAGTGATGCAGCAGAATATGCAGCTCCTGCTCAAGAGGAGCCATAAGAGTTCAGAGGTGAGTGGCTCTTTGAAAGTCACAGTGCAGCAGAATATGTGGTCCTTGCTCAAGAGGGGCTACAAGAGTTCATAGGTGAGAGGTTACAGGCCTAACAGTGTTGAAAGGTCTCAATAATAGTTTCTTTTCAGGAGTATAAAGCTTGGCTGTGGTAGTAGCCAAGGGAAACCCACACTTGTGTTCTGTGCTTACCAGAAGAAGGGGAGAACAGAGTTTCTGAGCTGCTCTTGCTTGTGCTATGATAAGATTTTTAAGGCAAAAAAAAAAAACCCTACCATGTTGGAAGTCTTGTTCTTTGTAACTCAGCCACAGCCTATAGCTACTTGATGGGGAGTAACAATGATGCTGGAGCCCAGCTTTTCCAGGTAGCAGTAAATAGCATAATGAGGACCACAAAGAGCAGTTTGAGAGATTGAGACTGAGCACTGAGAAGAAGGTTTTTGCTTCTGAAAGTGTTGAAGGTTTGCTTGTGATCAGCTGAGGCTGATCTGATGTGGAAGATTATCCTACTCCAAAGACTTGTTTAGATATCCAAATCAGATTGATTTGAATGGGATTTAAGCCCCTAATTATTCTTGAGAACCTGGGTTGAAGCTGCAGCTAAGGATGCAATAGAACCTAATGGGTAACCTCTAAACAAAGACAGGGAGGACATGGAAAAACACATGAAAACTTTCAGGATAAACCCTGAAAAGCTATTTTTGCTGAAAAGAAGTACCTGACCAAGCAGATCTCACCTGCCATTAAGGCGTATTTCATGGAAAGGGAAAAGGTGGATGCTGGAAGTTTGCAAAGGCAAACTGAGATACAAGAATGGTAACTGAACAAGAGCAATGGCTGGAAAAGAGGTACTGCTTTATAGCCTCCTACCAAGCACACCTGATTGGAGAGAGCTCTGAATGATCCCTTCATGCTGTGCAGCAGCCTGGAAGAGTTGTCTTGGAGCAGGTAAGAGTGATGGAATATCTGGTTCGTGAAATGGTTACTTTTGCCAAAGGTACCTGGGGGTGATAAGCACATTCTAAGGCTAATACTGTTATTAAGAAGTTCACGTTGATAGCATGTCCTACCTGTGGCATTGTGATACTCACAAGCCAGAAGGAAGGACTGTAACATCTAAGGAAACTGTTAGTAAGGAACTAAGAGGAAGGAGTTTCAGACATCAGTACAGTCCTGTTCCGCAGCCTGTTTAGCAAAACCTTTCCCTCTAGCTGGCAGTGAAATGACATTAAAAGACCAAAAGCTAAAGGAGGTGGACAGGAGGTATTCTTGTGTGCCACAGAGTTAGCTGAAGTACCTATGTGTGCATTTTCATGCTTCAGAGAGAAAAAGATCTCACATAACAAGGTGATGCTGGAGATGGGCTAAGACAGCTGGGTTTCTTTAGCCTGGAAAAGAGAAGGCTCCTTAAGGGGAGACCTGAGAGCAGCTCCAGTGCCTAAAGGGGCT
>JBAFWW010045416.1:14279-24886 GCA_036873685.1 Agapornis canus
TCCTTAGATCCAATCTAAACCTCCCCTGTTTAAGTTTGAACCTGTTACCCCTTGTGCTGATAAAGCTCATGGCCTGCTGACAGGTTCTTCATCTTGCACACAAGTGTTAGGATGAGGTCTGGGATTGGTGTAACCCAGCAGCTCCACTGTGACATGGTACTGACAATCTTGCTGCTAGGTCATCCCTTAAACTTGTTTCTAACGGAAAAACATCTCCAGTATCAAAACACTGCCAGGATAAGCAGTGTTAAGCATTTTACAAGACAATTCAGGTGATAAACATTAGGGTAATAGAAAAATATTGTCCATGTTTGTTTAAAGGTATGCTGTGCTTTCCTTTCTGATTAGCATAAGAAACTCCTTGCCAGGCTATAAAAATAAAGAGACTGTGAGAACTTTTAAAGACACATTCCTCCTCACATCATAAGAGCCTGAATTCCAGGAATTTCCTATCCATAAGAAGTTTACATTCCTGGGACTCCCTTGAACATTTCTTGGTGCTGCAGGAGAAGCCAGCCCTGCTCTTTTCTGCTGTGCTTGGGCAGCTCAATGTGGGTTGCAGAGTTTCTTAGTTGGACCCTGAGCTGCAAGTGCTGAGCACAGCCAAGAAGAGTCAGGCCACATCCATCCAAAGGTGGATTTTTGTGTGATGCCTGGCAACTTATGTATGACCTTTGTTCCTAAGATCTGGCTTTTCTTTAGGCTTGTTCTGCTTTGAGCTGAGCTGCCCGCAGGCAGGCAGGCTTTGTGCCCATCAGGCACAGCCAGCAGTGAGGATGTCTTCCAGTGAGTCTGTCTATGTGGTCTGAGAAGGAATCAAGTGGCATTTAGCTCTTGGGCACAGTAGTAATGCAGGTGAATTCACTAGTTATCTCCCACCCCCCAAAAAGCAGTATGAGATATTTTAACATTGCGGTTTCTGACCTGGATGTTGGTTTAGGAGAGGACAGCTCTGGGCAGATATGGAGACTCTGGTCCCACTAAAGGCAGTTCAGAGTAAAATCCATGAATCCTGCACTGAAAGCAACTTACAGTCTATAAAAACAGAGTTAGGTCTTTTTAACAGGGTCCAGGCAGGTAAAACTGGTCCCAGTTTGGAGACAGGACTGAGTCATCAGCCCTACTCCTTGTTGCACCCTGTGCTTCTGGCGGAGAGCTGCTGATCTGTAATGTAGCTGGACTGAGACACGCAGGACACTCAAAGGAAATGGGAAATGTATCCACGGACATTAGATGATTCAGGGTTTGCTGGCAGCCGAACAGAAGTTTTCTGGATTTCAGTTTTTAACTTGGGCAGCTTTATTCCACCCTGTTCCCACGGTGGGCACCTCCATCCTCTTATGAGTCTGGCCTTAGTGCTACGTTAGTGCATGGCATTAATGGCACTTGCTTGCCTCGGAGGCACACTGAGGAGTTAAATATACAGTCTCAGAATCAGAGCATTTCAGTCACAGGGCTATGTACAAGTCTTAGATGCATTGATTTCATCTGCCTAAAGGTAAGGTTCAATTTTCAGAAGGCTCTTAGGAAGTACCTTCCTAAACCAAAAGCTGGTTCAGCACTGTCTGATTTCAGTCTTGCTGCATGCATTTGTTGGCTGGTCTGATCCCAGACTCCTTCCCAGTGCTGATATCCCTTATGAAAATAAAACATTTTTGCATGCATCAAAAAGCCTCTCAAGATCACAAAATATTTGCTGTGAAAACACAAGGTGATTTTTGCTCTCCAGAGATTTCTTCATAAGCCTAAAACACATCAGGCCCAAAAATGCTTGTAGATTGTCTGAATTTCCTAAAGCAGGTTTAATAAATAAAGACTCAAGACTGAAAACACTGTTTGCAGTAAGATTTCTCATTACATTTTATGCTTATTTCAGCTTTACGAGGATATGATGGTTTAATTCCTTTCTGATACTGTTTCTTAATATAACCAGATTTTCTAGATTAACAAAGGTATATGAAATGAAAACCTGGAATTAGATTTGCAGAAAATCTGTTATTTATACTAGATAATAGACGTTAAACTAAGACAAAAGAATTCACTGTCACGATAACAAATCCAGTTTTAAATCCATTTTCAAAGCAATCAAATCACTGCAGAAGCCCAGTGACAAATGTACAATAATGTATATTTATGTAGTAACTTTCACCCCAAAGAATCCAAAACCTTCAAAAATATCAATGTAGGAGTGGATCTGGAGTGAAGGCATCCCAGTGAGTGACTGGGGTTTCATAGCAGCGCTGGCAAGGTCACTGTAACAAGTCTAACAAATTTGCCTTCGCTTAAAAGACCCCTGGCATTGCAGGAGATGTGAGTTATGCTTCCAGGCAGACTTCTGTGCCCATGGACAGCATGCACATGAATGAGATGTGAACTTTGCCTCTCTTTGCAAAGGGCCAAACAACAAGAAAAAAAGTCAGTTTCCCCTCTTAAGGGCATAAACAGGATGAAAATGTTGCTTCAGCCTGGGGTTGTCCTGCTACCTGAGGCTGCTCTGCACTCTGGGTGCACAATCACAGTAGTTTTGCAAGGGGATTTTTAAATGTGTTTTGAAAAACAGTGGCATTTTTGCTAAATGTTAATGGAAGCTTGACTTGTCAGCTTGAGCTGCAGAACAGTGCTTATAGTAATAATTTATGTATTAAATACAGCTGATCTGTTATTTTTATTATCTTGATGTGGTTTTGATGTTTGGTTTTCGTAAGAACAGCAGCCAAGTGGCACTGAAACCAGCTTTGAACATGTGCATATGTGCATGCCTTAACAAACATGACTCATGTATGATGTTTTAGTCAGGGCTCTGAATAATCAGGCATAAGTAATAAGCAGTGCTTCCTGGGATGTCATCACTCCATCAGTTTCAATATGACGGAGTCATCTGTAGCCAGAGTCATCGCTTCTGACAAGGTTTTGTGTATTGCTGCAGGAATTTTTTTGTCTTATCTGTGGAAAATTGATCCATACAGTCTCTTTAGAGACATCAAATATTAATTTTGCCTATTCATTCGATGCAATTAGCAGGTGAGATTAATCAATCAATTTGTGATTTCTATCTGTGCCACAAACAGCTTGCTGTGCTAGGCAGGGACACTGCGAGCAGCAATCCCACAAACACCTCTTGGCTCCCCGTAGCAGCGGCTCTTCCTGACCCCACATTGATGTCTCCAGCCACTGAGGTCTGGTGCCAACACTTTTGATACCCAAATTGCCTAGAGGGCACAGCAACATCATCAAAGCCTTTGGGTGAACTCCAGAAGTGGGGCTAGATTGTGTGGAGAGTTGGGAATCTGGATCACATTGCACAAGGGAATGAGCACCCTTGGGTGTTCCCATTCCCTGAAGTACTTATTTGGGGGCAGTGGGTGGGGTGTGACCATGGATATTACAGGAAAAGCAGGGAGATATATCCCTGTGCTAAATTGCAAGGTATGAGGCTCTGCATTTCCAGGTGATAGGTGGTGAGGACCCAGCAGAGCAGTGTGACAGGACCTTGGGATTTGCTGTAGCCAAGGCAGGGGGTTGAACCAGTGCAGACACAGGAGCCTTCAAATCAAGATGGTTCAGAGTTTGTTGAGAAGGCCCAAAGATCTTCATAAGGTCCATACTTTGAGAGGACATGCTGAGGGACATTACCACAGTCTCCAGCTTGCACAGGGTTTCTTCCAACACTGTGGTAACATTTGCTCTGCATTTTAGTACAAGTGGCTTGACCAAGGTGGTGGGTTACACAGCTCAAGTCTGTCTAAGTCCTCTCTGAATCACTGCCTCTCTTTTGGTGTCACATTTTAGACCATCTCTATCCTACCCTACTTTTCTTCTCTTCTTTACCCTTTCTATTGGGAGTCCACATATCTTGTGCTTTGCCCAGCATCACCCTGGAGAACCTGGACCAAACTGTACATCTGTCAAGATAAGGTATGTGTGTAATCCAGGAGTAACCAGACTGATGCCATGTGCTGACAACCCTTGAGTCTGCCTTAAATCCTTTTCCTGTTCTATGATCTTCTAGTTCAGCAAATACTACCACTGTAATATAAATCCCTCTGGCCTTACCCTGGCCTAGGGTGGGGTGCTTTTTTCTCATTTATTGGGCTCATTGGGCCTGATTTCATTCCTGTGCATTGTATGCTTTGCTGACCTTGGAAGATTTGATGTTCCACAAAGGCAAATGCCCCCCAGAAGATGAACTGGTATTGGTTTCGGTGTGATTTTTGGATTAGAACTGCCAAGGGTAGCAGTTCCCTCAGAATAGTTTTTTCCATGGAGTAAAAGGTATGAGTCTCCATCTGATGCCTTGAACTATCATCATAATAACCTCAAATATAGCTGTCTTCACCACATCACCGTCCTCCTCTCTGACCCATAAAGTTTTACCATTACAACCTGCCCTTAATCACCTAACCATTTCCTTAGTCTTTCAAGGACAATGGTTTTTATGCCATACTTGCTAACCTTATGTATTAGTCTACCATCCTGGGCTGCACTTAAATGTCTTTTCTGAAATCTATGTGGATTAGCTCCACTGCTTCACTCCTGCCTGTTTTTCATGTTAGGTCCTAAAGCAAATTCTCCCAGATTTATCAGACAAGATTTACCCTTTATGGAGCTGGGCAGATACATTTTTATCAGTTCATGTTTCTCCAATTGTTGGGTGATCTCATTGCTGCTAACATCTCTAAAAATCACATTCTGCAGGTTCAGGGCCAGAGTCTGAGCTATTGGGAGTGAGTGTATGTGTGCATCAGTTTTTACAAGCATTCACATTGTCTGATAATCTCCTGCAAATATGTCTTGTTTCTGCCTATCTGTTCTTGTAGATGCTCAGAGATCTTTGCTTTATATCAGTTTCTATTTACCTCTTCCTTTTATCTTCAAGAAACAACTTGAAACCTCTGTTATTTGGCACTTAATCTCTCCTGCTGTTCCATTAAGCAGCATGGGCTAAGAGTACTCCTTTCACACTCAGCTCTGCCTTCTTCTCAGTGGTATGAGCTTGCTTTGGTGATTATTCATGCTCTCAACCCTTCCCTGCTTGGCTGTCACAGGAAACTTTCCTTCTGTGTCTGTCATCTTACCTGCAGGTTCCCCCACAAGCACCAAACAAGGGAAATAATTGAATTTTCTTCATTTCAATCCCTCTCCCTGTGTTATTAAGCTTTCTTGACCACCTCTCAGTGGTCCAGAGGCCTCCCTGTTAATCTTGTATCCATTACATATTTGAAAGAAATCTTTTATTGTTTTTATTCACCCCATGGACAGTCTTCTCTCTCTGTCATACTTGGTTTCCTAATCAGCTTTTTACATCTTTTCAGCTTTGCTTTATAATCCCTTTCATCCCCTTAATATTTGCCTTCTTACCCATGTCACCTGCCTCTCTCCTCTCTCCGATAGCTTTTATGACTTCCTCAGCATCAGCCTTCATCGGAAACAACGCTCGCCCATCCCTGCTTGACAGAGATCTCTGTTTCCAAGTGCTACACTCATTTCCTGAGTTCGAGTTGCTGTATGTAAACGAGGGCTCAGTGAATAGACACCAGTGCCTCTTATATTGACTTTTATTTCTTTCTTGCTGCTGTTTGCTCATGAGCAAATGGCAGTATTCTCACATGCACTCATTGCTCCAATTTGCTTCTGAGTAGCTCAGTGATTTTATCTTTTTTTCTTTTTTCTTTGCAAATGAAAGCCACCCCAAAGCAGAGAGCTGACACACAGACTGCCAGGGATTCATAAAAAAGGTGTCATAATCTTTCTAGGGGGACTTTAAATATAGTGGGTCTGTAGCTGGCCCATCCTGCTCACAGAACAGCACTAAAATACCTTTTGTTGTTAACACATCTCAAAACTCTCACAAAGAAAGTCAGTGGTGCCAAACTAAGCATAGAAAGGGAAGCAGTGAGAGTTAAATGACTTGCCTAAGGCTGTCCAGCAGGTAAGTGACAGAGAAGAAAACATACTCTGCTCTTCTACCCAGAACTGTGTCCACTGAGCCAGGATAATTCCTGGCAAAGCAGCAACAGTGAGACCATAGAATCAGATCATTACTCATTTGGTTTTATTTGTTCCAGCACTAGGTGATGAAATGCAAATGGTATAGGCAGATGCGCAATTTCAAGTCCTCTGTGTGCAAAGACTCAAATATCAGAGCAGGATTTTCTCTGCCGCTGTAGAACAGGGCTTCTAAAGCTTCACAGGGGCATGGAATAGGGTATTCAATGGGCTTACATGCCCAGGGAAACATGAATTTGTAGAAATTTCTTTCACGAGCAGCTTTGCTCAATTACAGTGTGAAAAAATAGATACTTACATGCATGCATATAGATATACATATATCTGGTTTAGGCAGTATAGGTTCCAGTCTCTGTTATAGTCTGTTAATCTTCAGGCTGAGGAACTGGGGAGGAGGAAAGAGGCAAAACAGGAGGAGGACCCAGAGACATCTGTCCTGCCCAGCACCAAGCCCAGATGCACATATCTGACAGCCCCTCTGCAGGGAGAGGGCTACAGGGAGGCTGGGGACAGAGGCACATCCAGCTGTCAGCGTGAGAGTCCTCTCCCTCACCAAACCCTTTTGACCAGCAATGAGCAATGGGCTCGGCAGCAAGACCTGCAGTGGTGCTCAGCCAGCAAAGTGAAGGTTTTTAATATATATTTAAAAGAAAGAGTTGGCACGAAGGGAGGTAAGAAATGAACTGCGAGTGTGAGAACAAGAATGAAACCACACCTTTGTTACTCCTAATGCTCTTTCCCCTGCTTCGTGGTGATTATGGCTGGTCAAAAACTTCTTCGTGGTATTTGCATTTCTGACAGAGCATTTTTAGGTTGCTTACTATGTTTTCAGGCTCTTTTTTTCACAGAACAAAACACTCCTAAGTCCATAGTTAAAATTTAAAAGCATGTTTCTTTTTCTTCAACAAAATAGTTTTGCAATCCAAAAGAAGATTCTTCAAGAAAAGACACTAACATTTTATTGTTATAATTATTCCCTTCATATTCCCTCTGCTGTACAGGTCTTCTCTTTCATCATTCATTACAGTGGTGTAACTATACAACAGGGCATGTGTACAAGAAAAAGACAAAGCTGAAGGCTTAATTCAGCATCGTGAGCATGATGAAAGGAACAAAGGATGATGCAGCTATGCCCTGATCCTGCAAATACTTATGCACATGGATAACTTCACTGCCAGGAGTATTGCTGCTTGCAGTAACTGTGTGCTAAAGTGTCAGCAGACTTTAAGTCATAGGGCCTGATTTAAGCTCTGCTGGAGTCAGTGCACAAACTCTGACACGTTTCAGCAGGGACTTTGCCAATACTTAGGGAAGCATTTTAGCACTGCTGAGTTTACTTGCAACCTAATACTGAGCATGCACAGGCTTTCCTGGGCCCAGAGCACATGCTCCTGCTACTAGACCTGACAGTGATTGATGACTTGATTCATCGGCATTCTGTAAAATTACCTCTCACGGGCAGTGCCAGGTGGATCAGCACAGCTCAGCACAGCATTGCCTGCAGCAGGGTTGGGCCAGCAACCAGGCATCTTGGTGGCCGTGGAGCACAGATCCCCAGGGATACTGCCTGCTGAACTGGCTGCCTTCCATGGGGACACAAGGCGCTGCTGGGTTTGTCCTGGTTGTCTCTAGAAATGATGTCTCTGGTGAAGGAAGCTCGCAGGGATGACACTACCATGCCAGATAGGCATTTTTCAACCCTGTGGGGGACATCTCTACACTTCAATTAGACCCTTAATTGAGCTATTTGCAGGGTAAGACTCAAGAGAGATGAACACCTATTTCCTTGCAGTTTAACTACCACCAAATCTAAAGATTTAGTTTGTCCCTTAAATAGGAGCAAATATATAGTGTGTCCACAAAATTTGTCACAATGAATTGCTTAATATTTCCCTGACACAGTAATGGTAGTGTGATCAAACTGTGGTATGAGGTATATTCAATTATGATTGAGGTTTGATCCCATAATTTTTTTTAAAAAGTGAATTTTTGGACAAAACAGTGTAAATTTCCTCCAACTACTTCTAAACCAAAGGGCTATCTGAATTTTCAGGCCCAATGTGATAAACCCAATTCTCTTTGTTTAAATTCTCCTTCAAGTTTCAATATGTGCAATCCCAATATAGTATTATAGATATAATCCCAGTGTTTCAGTGATATAAAGTTCTATGGGAATAAGAAAAGCAACATTAGGTCTATCCTTAAAACAAAACCAGTATGTATACCTAGCTTAAAGGGGATACCTGGAAGTATTAGCCCCAGATTCAAAGCTTGCTTTAAAGCCACTGCTGTTGCAGGGCTGAGCTTCAGCTGGAGCCCCAGCTTGCCCTCCAGCTGTTGTTGAAAAGTAGATGATCAGTGCCTGCCAGGCAGTGCTGCAGGAGGCTTGTCAGCAAGCAGTGTTAAACTGAGGAGCGAAAGATTCCCTTCAGAGTCCGCATCCCTCACCTATACCAAACCAACCCGCAAATAGCAAATCACATCAGATTAAAAATCAATCAGTCAATCAGACAAACAAACAAACAAAACTATGTGACTGCTGCAGCAAGAGCCTTATGTTGAACTCTTCAGTGATCTCTGGGTGTAATATTGCTTCCTGGTCCTACCCCATAGGAGACAAAACTGTGAATATAACCCTAAACCTGAGCTTTGACCCTTAGGTCAGGCCTTTCTTTTGGATTATTCCATCAAGTGTTGTCAAAGCCAAAATTAGCATAGCTATGTGGACCCTGTAAGTAACTGCCTCAGTGAAGCTGAGAGCCTCTTTTTATGATTCTTCAGTAAGCCAGACTAACTATGCATCTAAAGTTATCCCAAAGGCAAATTATCTTTACGATCAAGGGACTTCATTTGGTCTGGGCAGCTTTCCATTAGGGCCTTATAGTGAAAGCTACCACAACATCCAACTTCTCTGCAGGGTGACTGGACACAAGCAATAAATGCCTGAGACTGGTGTTTGGCCTGATTTTCATCTCCTGGCTCCTGGTTGAAATAAATGTGCCGTCACATGATACGAATATCCCATGAGACTTATGTATTATTATATCCAACTTGAAAATTAACTCTAATGCGAGTTGCACAGAACACCAATGAAAGCAACCATTAATTGTTAATATAAACTATTAATGAAACACCAGGATGAAGGTCAAAGTGCACGACTGAAACCTTCCGGCAAATGAAAGGATTATTTTGCCTCTTACTGAACATAACTATCATCTAAATTTCATTGGCTTTCTGATCAAACCACTTCCCTCTGCACGGACCTGTTCCACCACTGCAGTAAATCTGCTCCCCAGACCTGGTATTTACTTTCTGTTGCCCACCAAGTTTTTTATTAGCATCCTGGGAATCTTCGAGGAGCAGAGAGTTGGCACCCTTCTGCCTTTGTTCCTATGGGAGCTTTTCTCCCCCACTTCCATTGTTGATTACTCACAATACATTTGCATTGACCTGGCTCCCCATAAATTATCCTGTTTCCTACTGGTACATTCTTTAACTGTCCCGATTCACATTTTGCAGGTCTGTGATGTGATAGACACACCTGAGGGCATGCCTCCTGGAATGAGAGCAGGCCTCTTTCCATGTTGCACAGATCAAAATATCAGGGAGATGACAAGGTAGGGAGAAGTTTTGGAATGACTGCCAACCAGTTTCTCATACAGGCATGGGCTGCTCAGATACTTTCTGCCAAATATTGTTATTTATTTATTTTATTTTTTTTACATACACACAAAAAATTTTTCCTCAGAAAATACTGTCTTTCTTTTTCCATGAGAAACAGAAATCCTGGAAAATTAAAAACAGGCTAGATCCTAGGACACAAATATTCTATTTCTGACAAACCCTAAAAAAATCTTTAGGTGTGCAAGAAACCAGCTCTTTGTCAGCATTCACCGCTTTGAGGAAATTTCAGAAGTACTGATTTGACCCAAGATATCTTAGGAGCAACATCTCTGCCTCAAAAGTTCGCTGCTACCATCCATGCCTAAACTGCCAAGTTTTCTTGGACGTACAGATTAACTCCTGGACTTTGCCTTTATCTTGTCTACTTGTTCTGTGCCCTACTGAAGAGGAGTGCATTTGCAGTAGAGCATTTGGCTGTGGCCACCTAACTGTGATTGCCTGAGGCATGGGGATTGCCTGGGACAGGATGATGCCATGCTGAGTAGGCTGAACTCAGAAAGGTCACCTACAAACCCTGCCGAACCAGGCTGAGACAAGAGCTTCCAGGCTTGAGAGTTTTGAGTTGCAGCAGTGAACACCTATGGATTTAGATGTGGTTAAGTCCTTTTCTGAGCTTTCTGAGACAGAAAGGTAGCTGGGAACTGCAGATGTAGGTGCTGCTCTTGGCCTGTGTCGCAGGTAGATGTGTGCTGGAAAGTGGTTGTATGAAGTCCAGACTCTTAGTAAATAGAAGTCCCCATGCCTGAGATTTATTGAGCCAGCTAGTGTTGATGGTTATGTTGAGGAGGACTTCAGTTGGGCCTGCTGGCCTAATTTTATTAAGTGATTTTATGTGAATGAGATGCTCAGAGTCATGTGTTTCTGTTTGCAAGTTGTCTGTAGATTCACCTGATTTTCCATGAAGAGCATGACCCCTC
>JBAFWW010045418.1:0-11428 GCA_036873685.1 Agapornis canus
CTTGTGCTCCAAGCCCCTCACCAGCCTCGTTGCCCTCCTTTGGATGCGCTCAATCGTTTCCACATCATTTCCACAGCTTTGTATGGAGAAAATACAGCTGCCTCTCCAGCCCTTCATCTTATTTGATATTCTGGAGTGGCATGAAACAATATTTATTGTTATAAACCACAATATCCATACATGTAATATAAATATTTATTCTACACAAGAAGTAGAACACTGAACCAAAACTTATATCCCTCATCTCTGCTCAACTGTTTCTCTTTTGGGCAGCAAGGGAAGTTTAAATCTTTCTGTTCCTTGATTTGCTATCATATTACCCTCCGAGCATATTTAGCATACAAATTATTTTTATATATGCTGTTTGCCATGCAGAACACTGTAAACTACTTTACAGTCAGAGATAAACCAGAAAAAGAATTCTTTAGTTACAGTGAGTTGCAGGCAGCCAAAGAAGGAAAGAACAGTGCATTAAGATGCAGTAAAAAAAATGAAAGTTGAAATTTCAAAGTAGTAAAAATGCTAATCAGGATGCTGGAGTGATTCATTGTAGCCTCTTTTCAGAGACATGCACTGTACTACACTGCTTTCAATGCTGATATTTGCAAGTATCAGCATACGCTATATAGTGTATGTTCCTGGCTTCTGAATGCTGGAGTGTGGATGTGAATGAGACAGAAAAGGAACAACTTTTCTGGGAAATTGGATTAGATCTAGGGCAAGAAAAAAAAGCACGGAAGTGAATGAAAAATATGAAGTGCTATATTTATAATGATCACAAATACCTTGTTCGCATTTAAGAAATCTGCAGGTTTTTTCCATTACAGTTTACAGGTCAGAGTTTGATATTTGTGATGATCTAAAGGCTTTGGCAAGCTATTTATTTGTTGAAAGCATTTGCCCAAATCTATTAGAAGAAAGTTTCCTCTGATGTTGTGACCAAAAAAAATAATGCTTAGTCCATCTAAATCAACTCAAGCACCC
Source organism: Agapornis canus (assembly GCA_036873685.1). Lineage (NCBI taxonomy): Eukaryota > Metazoa > Chordata > Aves > Psittaciformes > Psittacidae > Agapornis > Agapornis canus. Next base: position 985 of record JBAFWW010045418.1, read on the forward strand.
CAGGTTCAGCTTGCTTCTGCAGGCATGGCTTTGCTCAAAAAGACTGTGACACTCTTGCTTAAGTATAGCAGAGCTGAGCGCAGTGCGAAGAGGCATGTGGGCTCCTTTATGTAAGATGTAGTATGCATGATCCACTTTTGATTGCCAGTATTCTGCCAGCTAGAGAATTCTGCCAGAGAGTGGTCCCCAAACTGCTAGATATTATTACCTGATGTTTTCTTTTCCTTCAGATAGGCAAATGTTAGAGATGTGGTTCACATAGAGTATGTATAATCTTTCAACTTAATCCTTGAAGTAAAAAGGAACATCAGGGAGAACAGAAAAACATGCAGTCAGTCTCACTTTCAAAGTATGCCAGTATTCTATGTGTCTTGAATGTCTTCATTCTGGGATCCAGCTAGAGCTCAAAGCAAAAGGGACAAATGATGTAGGAAGAGCTATTCTTGTGAGATTATCAGCCCTGTTCACTGCAGAAAATGGTATAGATGACATCTGGGCATTTCCTTTGAAGAATGGAATGTTTTGGTGCTTATGCATCGTGTCAGGCAGGATGCGCTGAACTGCATTCAGACACAAACTTTCCCTTCAGCGGTGTTATTTCAGTGTGTGGTGCTTTTTCAAGCGCTAATGCTTTCTAAAATAAATCATAGTACACTTGATAACGTTCAGGAAGTTTTAATTTCAGAGTGCTCAGCTGTAAATAGCAGCATGTTTTAGAACTTCAACCCAAATAACAGCACGGAGTATATAGTTTTACTAATCAAACATGTTTTTCCGAAGATGTACATTTTAAACTGGAAAATTAAAAGTTGCCTGCAGAGTTAAAATGCTGACTTCTTAAAATGAACTTTCCACTACGGGTTATCAGCTGCATGCCTCCATAAGTAGAGCAGGCTTTTATCAGGTTTTATTAGTGCATTCTAGATGAAGTTGAATAAAACCGACATATCTGCCACCAGTAGACCAAAGCTAAATGCTGTCATCACCACGATCGCTTTGTTTTCTGAAATCAGCACTTTTTGCACCTCTTCATCAGTGACAGGGTTTTGCCTTTGGCCTTTGGATAGAAATCAAACAAAATCATTTGGCACTGGAATTAAGATGGTGAAAGTGCAGAGAATGCTCCAATGGCATCTTCACAAAACTCTTCAGCCTTTGTTGTTTGCGGTGAATTTTTTAGCAGTCGTTGTCGTTAAACTGGCACATACAGTGGCCTTGAGATGCTTTTTCCTTTGTAACAATATAATCCTAGGGGGATGTTGAGCGAATTAACAGAAATACCAAGACAAACCATTGTTGTGGTAAGATACATTGCAAAATTTCATCCCGACATCTCTGTATTAAACAAGTACCTATGTAATGCCATGAGAACATATTATTATGTGTTATTTTAGTATGATCACCATTTAGCTAATTGTGCCATGTAGCTAGAAGCCCCTATTCTGAAGAGGCTACAGTCTAATTTGAAGTGCAAGTGTGACAAATGAAAGGATCAGAAAGGGAAAGCAGATTAGTGCAAACTAAAATTGCACTGTTACACTGGCTATTTGTTGCATGATTGTTTGCAAAAAGCTTATTTTTCAATCAGTTATCCCCAGCTACTCCTTGGCCATAACTGGTTAGCTGCTTGGGGCTTTTTCCAGCTTCAAAGTTTATCTTGAGGACAGATCTGAAGTGGGAGAAAGAAAGAGTGCAGCTTGTGTCAGTTTACAGGCAGCTTTTTGGGCAGCAGTGCTTTGGAAAGAGATCTGTGCTGGACTATGGCATCGCTGTTTTGCTGTATGCTGGGACAGGAGACTGGAATATGGATGCAGTCATCCTTTTGTATGTTTTTGGCATGTGAAACCGTGACAGCAAAGTGGGAAAAGTACTTTGCTTTTCCTGAGGTATGGACATGATTGTGCCTGGGAAGGGCTACTTATTGATCAAGCCCACAATAATAAACCCTCTTCAGCAGTGTGTTTCATTTGCCTACCCTGTTCTGTTCCACATAGAATACATCTCCTATCACTGTAGCTACATGTGGCATTATTGCCTTATTTAAGGGGAGTACCTTCCTGACTTTCTGCCTTTGCTGCCTCATTTTTTTTCCTTCTCACTCTGTCCTCTCTGCCATCGCCAGGCTTTGCACTCCTACTCAAATAGCAGTAGCTCAGAGCCCTCCTACATCTCAAACAGCTTTTTCTTGCCATAATGGGTTGGTGTTTCCTGTTCCCTATTTCAGCCTTCCTTTCCCAGCAATGGCTGATCACACCTTTCACTATAAAAGCGGTTCTCATCCCGGCTTAGTTCACACATTCAGAAGCTATCTTAAACTGTCATTTTTAGCTGCCCAAGTCGGCAGCTCTCCTCCTGGTATAGATTCGTTTCACATTCTCAGCTTAGTATAGATTAATTTCATATTTCTGACCCAGCAAGGTGCTGCCTGTCCTTGGCTGCTGCCACACTCTGTTCTCCTCTCTCCTGGGACTAAAACAGATGACCACAAACAGGCAAAGCAAGGCAGCGTTAAGAGATGCTGCTGTTTTTCCCCTGAACAATGCAGTCTGACAGTTGTCCGGTGCCATTGCCTATCTCTTAGAGGTGCAGGCTTTGATTTAGTTCAGTGTCTCTTATTCTGACCCTTCCTTCAAATAACCTGGCAGAAGGCTCCCCATTTCTGCTGGTGCTTGTCTGAGGTCTGGAGGCAAGACAGTTGCACTTCTGCTTGCTTTATTTTTTCATCCCAGAGACTGGGGTTTTTTTTGCTTCCAGGTTAATCCTACAGATGCTTCTCAGTTGGTCTGTTTCTCAGACTAAGTCTTAAAAGCCTTGTGCCATCTCTAGTCATACCAAGTAATTCCTCTTCTGTGAGAAACCCCACTGATTGCTGCATCACTTTAACAGTAACACGTTCTCAGTGTGCACATGCATAGCATCATTGCACTCCCTAATATTGATGCATTAAAGGAGCACAGATGTGGTTCACATAAAGACATTCAGTCAGAAGGTAAGACAGAGGGTGCCTTGCAGGAATTATTATATGGAAACAAAAAGTATCCTAATGAAGCTGGAAGGCAAGCTCTAAAGTCCTTACATAAATGCCCTGAAGTCGTAGGAGCCAACATGATCTGCTTTCCAAAACTCAGAAAGACCTGATAATATGAAATGATTTCTCTAATAGCCAGGATTGCTGATAAATCTTTTAAACCAGGGATGACCATCAAAAGAGTGATCTGGCCCACTACACACTTGTACATCTGTTCTGAACAATATGAACAGTGTTGGCAAAGACATTGTTTCAGATGTTACCCAATACCTTTCTTTGATAATAGGCTTGACTTCTGATTTGAAGGGAAAACATTAGATCTCACCTGCATTTTGGTAAATCACATTGTGCAATAGTATGTAGGAAAATTTCAGTAGCTGAGGAAGGTGAAGATCTGTAGAAAATTGTATGATGACTGGCCAAGGTTGTGGAGGTGATGAGATACCTACAATAAGAAGTGGGTTAGAGAAAGGTCAAACTTTGCCATAGTTTTGATTTTCTTTGTTGTTTTCACTGCTGGCTTCAGTGTGAGAGTTGAATGAAACCAATGGAATTAATTGAAAGTCATGGAGCTTTTGCTGTCCGTACAATAGCAAATAACGCTGAAGACTGAGTAACAGAAACATGATTAAATTTTCAGGGCAGTTATAAGATAATACACATTGTGGATAATAAAAACTTCTCCTATATCATGGAGTTTCATCAGCTGGAAATGTCAGAGGAAAAAGACTTGGGATTATTAAATCACATAATAACTGGGAATGAGCCATGTGATGAAACCAAGGCAAATGCAATCTTAGCAGGTATGGTATGAAATATTCTAGTAAAAATAGGGTCAGAGTCATGATGTGCAAGACACTAGAGAAACCTGGTCTTGAGACCAGCATACTGTTGTGATCACTTGTGTGTAAGAGGGATGAACAGACTGGAACTGGAAAACAACAGGGAGAGCTTACTTACAGGAGAGGGCTGCCATGTATATCCTAGGCTGAACGTGGCAATAGCAGAGATTTCTGTACTCTTCTACTTGTGTGCTCTGCTTTGATCATTGCCAGAACAAAGGACAGCATTTTTTCCTCTTTCCTTTTGTTTCTACATTATTTCTTGCTATTAAAAAGGAGATTTGAATAACCTCATTCAAATCATCCAAAACTTGTCCTTGGACTAGATCCCCCTAAACCTTCTTGCGCGTACACTTATTCCAGATGGTTTACACATTCCCAGTCTAGTAATGATGGTGAGTGACACAGAGTATTTGCTGTATCAGTTGCTCTGCCAGTTGCTATCACTTTAAACTGTGGTAATAAAGATATTCAGTAAGTATATTACAATACAGCCCCAAACCAGCAACAGTTTCAAATAAAGCATTAAGAAATGTTAGCACATTTTAGTTGTTATCCTTCTAGGTTGTTACAGCATAACTTTGACAGGCATTTGACAGAAAGTGCCTGCAGGTCATCTTTTGTTACAGGCTGCAGAATGTGTAAAAAAAAAATTAGAAATGATGAAAAGGATGTAGCTTATCCTGAGCTAGGAGATATGAAGAAGTCTGCTGCCTTTTCCCCAGTACAGTTTCACTCTCTGCATATCGATCTGTATTGTTTGTTTTAGACTTTCTTCTACTCCTGCAGGGACTGGTTGCACGTATAGAATCATAGAGTGGTTTGGGTTGGAAAGGACCTTAAGATCATCCAGTGCCAAGCCCCCTGCCATGGACAGGGATGCCTCAACCTAAACCATGCAAACACCAAGTATATCATGCTGTAGTATTCCATAGAATAAAGATCTAAACCACCAGATGCTGTTGAGGATGTTGTACCATTGTCATAGGTGGTAAAAGGCTGGTAGGTGGTACCACACTCCTTGGTTAGCAAAGCTAAGGGAACAAAGAGTAGATTACTCTGTCATCTGTAATACAATCTTTATTTACACATAGTATTTTTGCAGTTCTTTTTAGAAATGATTCAATGTTTTCCCATTGTCAGCAGCACCACTTAACCTGTTGGTTAACCTGTAGCCTCCTTAATAAAGGTTTCTGAGCAGAAGGCTTAACAAATGCAAATTCCCTTTCAGAACTCGCAAAGGATGTTGTCTATAGGTGAAAACTTGAAATGGTGATAAATGATGCTTCTGAGGATGATTAGTAAATCTTCTAAACACTGTAGCGACTGTATGTGGGCTCCTATAATCAACTCTTTCAGAAGGAAAATGGAGATGTTCTCATTAAAACATTTCTATTATGTAGGCTAAGAGCCTGGGTGGTGTTCTAGAGGCATTTTATTTGCTTGTTTTGTTTTGGCAGAATTGAATAATTTTACCAGAAGCCAGTGTTGTAAGTGAATCATCTCACATGATAATGCTGAAAAAGGCTTTTGTGTGAATCTGAACAGAACTGGCTCAAGGATCTGAAAAATGGCATCCAGACCTTAATAAAAAATAAATGCTATTGCTCAGACATGGCAAAATGTCAAGGACATACGTGCACTTAGGCAGCATTAACGAAGCTGAACTTTGCTCACACACAGGGGTTTGTGATAAAGTCAAAATTTGAAAAGTCACTGTGTTTAAACCATTCCATTTAAAATAGTAAGTTTTTAAAACGTTGGGAAAGGACTGAGTTTCTTCAGGCTGGGGGTAAAAAATACAATGCTTTTCACCTTGCAGACATGTGCCTCATGCTGTTCCTTGGTTCTTATGGACCCATCTCAGATAAAATACTTAACAGAATCAAAAAGAAAGCCATGGAGGACCATAGTTATTCCTAAAATCTTACAGTTCCTTTTCTGAGCTACACTGTCCTGTCCTTTCCTGCTTCTCTGTCAGGACTGGCATCAGGAAAACAAGCTACATATTTAACAGAGGAAAAGGAGAAAGAGATATAACATCATGATGGGATGATATCACACCTGCTGTCATTCTCTTTCTTTGTGTGTCATTGTCTTCTGACTTCTTTTTTTTAACTGGTTTCCCATAGAAGCTTTTTCCATAGTGGCCAGAAATCATCATCATTTGACAACTGCTCCCCTCTGTGAGAGGAGCTGCAAAGTCCAGTGCCAGGTGTCCATTTCACAGCACAGGAAGTGTTCTTGTCATTGGCAGTAATTGGTGTGCTTGTCAACAGTGCTGTAGAAGATGTGAAGGATTGAGTGGTCAGGTGGAATGGTCACCCCTTGAGGTGTCTGTGGTGAGGCATGCTGGCAGAGCATTAAGCTCCATGTCATGAAAGTGGATGAATAGTATTTCCTTTCCAGGCTTTTGTAATTCATTTTAGCTATTTTAATTTTTCAAAATGCCTAGAAAATAAAAACCTTGAGTTAACATTAATGAAAGTTCACTGGGGTCCACTTGCATCCTGAAAGCATGTCTCTAACTTTCTATGTTGGGGGATTCTCTTTCCCCTCCCTTCTCTATTCTTAATGAGTGAAATTACTTGTGCTTCTGTATAGACGTCTGTCTGTACCCATTAAGGTTGGGTCTTCTAGATCTGAGGTGGCTGTTCTGGGGATTTGCTGTGTTGTGAAAGGCATTGGAGTTTATTCCTTTGTCTCTCCAAATCTCCAACAGACCAAAACTAGGAGTGACAGTGGTAGCTTCTTGTCTAGATCTGTGATTTAGATTGTGCATCGCATCAATATGCAACAGCAAAATTAACATATAATGTCCTAGCATGTATAATTAAAGGAAGGCTGATTTCATGATCTATAGTTGACGTAGCCCATGATGTCCCATTTTATGACCTGCTTTCCTTTGCTTAAAATTTTGCCAAGCATTCAGTAGCTACAGTTTTTTTTTCTCTTCAGGATGCACAGATGGCATGTGCTTTGGACAAATCACAGCTAAGTAGAAAAAAGATGCTGTTGTTTCAAGGAGCTTCATAAGGATGTTGTGCCGCACCATATGTAGCAGAATTGAGAAGATGAAAAAAAAAAAGGATAGATGCTTGTAAAAGGGAGAAAGGATCATATGGTGGCCAAGAAAGCTGCCTTGAGAGCTAGCGCCTGTCTGGGCCTGTGAGTGAGTCATCCCGCATGACTGGAACAGAACTTCCACGTGTCCAAGGAGAAATATTAAGATCTGTTTTTCAATAGCTAAGTGACTGGAGTCAACATGAGTGAGAAAGCTCCGTTACCTCAAATAGAACTCTCAGAAATACCTAACATTCCTTTGACTTATCCTCGTTGTCCCCAGTTCCCTGCCTGTAAGTTGTATTGCAGTATTTCTTGTTCACCTGCTGGTGTAAATCCATGAGTATCTGTGAAGTCTGGAGAAACACCATGCTTGGACACTAGGGAAGAGTTAAGACTAATTTTAATAGCATGCAGTCAGCAAGATGAAGATGTGGGGAAGAGAGTACTTATCCCTTTAGTTTCCTCTCTTGTTCACAGGTGCAGAGTATTAAACTTATTGTTTTGTGAACATTTGTATTCCGTGTACTGGGTAAAGAAGGAACAATGTGGAAAAATATAGTATATGATCATATACTTGTATGATTCAACTTATATAGCTCTTTCCATGGTTTTAGCCAATTTTGTGTGGTTTTCAGTTAGTAAATAGAGGAAATGGGAAAATTTACATTTCCTGGGTGTAGCATACATAGGACTTAATGTCAAGAACAAGTTACCAAAGGTTTGTATAGGTATGCTCTTGAAGGCAAGGGGTGGATTAACTTGCTTCACTGTGTGGTGTGGTCTGCCAAATGTATGTTACGGTCTTGGCAAATGACAGGACAAACATAAGCATGCATTATGTGTGGCTGCATTAAAACTTCCAGGCTATTGAAATGGTTTGCTTCATTCACTCATTCACCTTGAGGAGAGCCCATATGATGACATGCAGGAATTTGTTAACAGCATAGCAAAGCTTGTGCTTACACATGAGGACAATAGAAAGGGATTTGTGCATTTAATACCATTGTCACTTTTCCTGATCTGACTTCTGAATGGCTGCAATTATCTTTTGCCTATTCAACTGCAGAAATGTTTTCCTGGATACTGAATGAGCACTGAATTGTATTTCCCAGGCTCTAGGGAAAGGGCTGATCTGATACGAGGAAAGTAGAAAGAAGCAAGAATCATGCTTTATACACCTTACTCCCCATCAGCTCAGCATTGCCCATACTGGGCAATGTTAAACACCCATACCCACAAGTATCTGCACTGAAACGTCTTGTATTCAGTCCCTGAAAACACTTGGAGAAGTGTCTGAAAGATGTGATGAATTTCAGGGTGTTTACTTCAAAGGTGTGTTTTGTTCAGAAGGGGTAAGCAGATGGATGACTCCTGAGTCAGCTGGGATGTATTTTAGTGCTGTTTCCAACATTTGAGAAAGGGGATACAAGGTAGGATGTGGAAGGGCATATTTCTGACCATGTGGGTATAACACAAGCAGAATTCTAAGTATAAGAATAAAGACAATGCAGTGGGGTTTTTAAAATCACTACAAGCCCTTTATGATCCCAGAGAAATTAATTAGCAACCTATTTGTCCAGAGTCAAATCAGGAGTTATATATGTTTATGTACCTGTTAGACGTTTATTTATATATATATATATACACACACGTATCCTGTAGTGATACAGGAGCACTGCAGCAGGAAGGGAAGCAGGGAGGGGTTTCCTTCCTTTGTGAAATCAAGAAGAGTTGCTCAGTAACCACTCTCTAGTGACATTGTGCTTATGGAAACCTTTGTATCTCTAAGGGAGGAGAGCAATGATTAGGAAAAGGTAGTGGGACTGTCTTTTTGATAGGAGGGATTAGAGTGTATTTGGGAATGAAAGATCAGATCTGTCTGGACACCTGGGACACTTCAAAGGAGAGATTAGCTAAAAAAGGTTGACTGTTCAGGAAGATGGAGCCACATGAGGGTGAGCCCTGACAAGTTCTTCCAGGGGTTTTCTTTTATTGGAAGCTCTCCATGGGGAAACTCTCCCTTACAGGGAAATTTTATGACAAAAGTCAGATGTAGGTGCTCTCTGGCAGATACAACCGCAGGCGTAAACTATGCACAGAGAATGAAACTGCAGTGAGCGTAGAGATGTGCAGAGGAGACAGGATAATTAAAGCTTTCCTCTCATTTCTTCACTTCTGTCTTTCATGAAAGTTGTGGAACTGTGCTGCTTATTTGGGATATTCCACATGAAATGCTTTTATTTTTGTTCATCTCAAATTGGCTTTAAGCAGTAGCACCATTTTAGCCATGTGATCCAGATAGGAAAGTTTGGCACCATGAGGGTCAGGAGAGGAAGGAGTGTTGCTCAATGAGCCTGGCACATGTTTGCAAAAGATCAGGGTGCCCACATGAAACCAGAGTCTTCAGGGAGCATGCTGCATGAGCCGCTGGTCTAAACATTATTTTATTCATCTTTTTCCTGTATTTTAGGAGCAGAGTGTGGCCAAACCACTGAGCTGGGGGATATTCTGTGATTTATCTGGATTTGGTTCCAGCAAGTGTGACTTAAAGATGATTAAATGGACTGAGCTTTTGGCCTGATTCTATTATAGTTTCATTATAGAAGCTTGAATTGAATGTAGTAAAAAGCAAAGTCTGCTTTTAGCTAGGAGCCTTGTCATACGAAGAGAGCCGTAACCTACAATTCACAGTTTGTTAGAAAGGGTTTGCTAGGAGCTTCAAGTGAAAAATATGTACATGGGTAGAATCCCTATCATGCTGCTTTCTGTTTGAATTCATCCAGCCTAGAAAGGCTGAGACAAGCTGCTGATTGTTTTCCAGTCTGCCTTGTCAAACCCCACTTTGCGTGTGTGCAGTGTCATTCTGTTGTAAGCTTGTAGGATTTGCAAGCCTGCCTTGCTTTCTCACATTTGCCAAAAACAACTGCCCTTTCCTAGTTTTATCGGTATTAGTCAGAATTTACACTTTTGCTGCTTTGATTTCAGTATTACTTTGTGAAGCTGTAGGAATTAATGTAATAAAGTATGTTTTCTTCTTTACTTAAAGGGCATTTTTAGTTTTATTGGAAAAGCTGTTTGTGCTAATTGCCTGTCAACCCCTTATATTTCATTTTTAGTTCTTTGGATAACCTCCTAAAATGCTGCTATTTTTTTCTCTAGGGCAAATAGTATCACTGAACCCAGTACTCAAAGCGAAATAGTGGATCTGTAAGATGGTAAATATTGCTTTACATATGTTGCAAAGCATATATAAAGCAAGTGAATGTAGGTGTATGCTATGGACTGTCTTTCTATGAGACAGTAATGTACCATATCTGAAAAGGATGAGCAATGTTATCAGGTGCCTGTGGATATGGTAAACCTATGGTGGGACTTGCTAATATCTGTTCTCTGTGCACCAACCATCCCTAGGTTTGTAACAGATATGTATGAGGTAACATAGAATCATAGAAAAGTTAGGGTTGGAAAGGACCTTAAGATCATCCAGTTCCAACCCCCCTGCCATAAG